>RJWK010007645.1:0-49323 GCA_004363435.1 Platanista minor
TCTCTTCTCTCTCTCTCTCTCTCTCTCTCTCTCTCTCTCTCTCTCTCTCTCTCTCTCTCTCTCTCTCTCTCTCTCTTTATATATATATATATATATATATATATATATATATATATACATACACACCACATCTTCTTTATCCATTCATCTGTCTATGGGCATTTAGGTGGCTCCCATGACCTGGCTATTGTAAACAGTGCTGCAATGAACACTGGGGTGCGTGTGCCTTTTGGAATTATGGTTTTCTCTGGGTATATGCCCAGTAGTGGGACTGCTGGGTCGTATGGTAATTCTATTTTCAGATTTTTAAGAAACCTCCATACTGTCCTCCATAGTGGCTGTATCAATTTACATTCCCACCAACGGTGCAAGAGGGTTCCCTTTCCTCCACACCCTCTCCAGCATTTGTTGTTTGTAGATTTTCAGATGACGCCCATTCTAACCAGTGTGAGGTGATACTTCATTGTAGTTTTGATTTGCATTTCTCTAATAATTAGTGATGTTGAGCAGATTTTCATGTGTCTCTTGGCCACCCGTATGTCTTCTTTGGAGAGATGTCTATCTAGGTTTTCTGCCCATTTTTGGACTGGGTTCTTTGTTTTAATATTGAGCTGTATGAGCTGTTTATATATTTTGGAGATTAATCCTTTGTCCATTGAGTCGTTTGCAAATATTTTCTCCCATTCTGAGGGTTGCCTTTTTGTCTTGTTATGGTTTCCTTTGCTGTGCAAAAGCTTTTAAGTTTCATTAGGTCCCATTTGTTTATTTTTGTTTTTATTTCCATTACCCTAAGAGGTGGGTCAAAAAAGATCTTGATGTGATTTATGTCACAGAGTGTTCTTCCTGTTTTCCTCTAAGAGTTTCATAGTGTCCGGTCTTACATTTAGGTCTTCAATCTATTTTGAGTTTATTTTTGTGTATGGTGTTAGGGAATGTTCTAATTTCATTCTTTTAAATTTCGCTGTCCAGAGTTCCCAGCACCACTTATTGAAGAGACTGTCTTTCCTCCACTGTATATCCTTGCCTCCTTTGTCACACATTAGTTGACCATAGTTGCGTGGGTTTATCTCTGGGCTTTCTATCCTGTTCCACTGATGTAGATATTTCTGTTTTTGAGCCAGCACCACACTGTCTTGATTACTGTAGCTTTGTAGCACAGTCTGAAGTCCGGGAGCCTGCTTCCTCCAGCTCCGTTTTTCTCTCTCAAGATTGCTTTGGCTATTCGGGGTCATTTGTGTTTCCATACAAATTGTGAAATTTTTTGTTCTACTTCTGTGAAAAATGCCACTGGTAGTTTGATAGGGATTGCATTGAATCTGTAGACCGCTTTGGGTAGTAGAGTCATTTTCACAACATTAATTCTTCCAGTCCAAGAACATGGTATACCTCTCCATCTGCTTGTGTCATCTTTGATCTCTTTCATCAGTGTCTTATAGATTTCTAAGTACAGGTCTTTTACCTCCTTAGGTAGCTTTATTCCTAGGTATTTTATTCTTTTTGTTGCCATGGTGAATAGGATTATTTCCTTAATTTCTCTTTCTGATCTTTTGTTGTCCGTGTATAGGAATGCAAGAGATTTCTGTGCATTAATTTTGTATCCTTCAACTTTACCAAATTCATTGATTAGCTCTAGTAGTTTTCTGGTGGCATCTTTAGGATAATCTATGTATATAGTATCATGTCATCTGCAAACAGTGACAGTTTTCATTCTTCTTTTCCAATTTGTATCACTTTTCTTTTTCTTCTCTGACTGCCGTGGCTAGGACTTCCAAAACTATGTTAAATAATAGTGGCGAGAGTGGACACCCCTGTCTTGTTCCTGATCTTAGAGGAAATGCTTTCAGTTTTTCACCTTGGAGAATGATGTTTGCTGTGGGTTTGTCATATATAGCCTTTATGACGTTGAGGTAGCTTCCCTCTATGCCCACTTTCTGGAGAGTTTTTTTTTTTTTAATCCTAAACGGGTGTTGAAGTTTGTCAAAAGCTTCTTCTGTATCTACTGGAATGATCATAGGGTTTTTATTTTTCAGTCTGTTAATATGGGGTATCACATTGATTGATTTGCATATAGTGAAGAATCCTTGCATCCCTGGGATAACTCCCACTTGATCATGGTGCGTGACCCTTTTAATGTGTTGTTGGATTCTGTTTGCTAGTATTTTGTTGAGGATTTCTGCATCTATATTCATCAGTGATATTGGTCTGTAATTTCCTTTTTTGTAGTATCTTTGTCTGGTTTTGGTATCAGGGTAATGGTAGCCTCGTAGAATGAGTTTGGGAGTGTCCCTTCCTCCGCAATTTTTTGGAAGAGTTTGAGAAGGATGGGTGTTAGCTCTTCTCTAAATGTTTGAAAGAATTCACCTGTGAAGCCATCTGGTCCTGGACTTTTGTTCGTGGCAAGATTTCTAATCACGCTTTCAACTTCGTTACTTGTGATTCGTCTGTTCATGTTTTCTGTTTCTTCCTGGTTCAGTCTTGGAAGGTTATGCCTTTTCAAGAATTGGTCCATTTCTTCCAGATTGTCCGTGTTAGTGGCACAGAGCTGCTTGTAGTAGTCTCTAAGGATGCTTTCTATTTCTGCAGTGTCCACTGTAACTTTTCCTTTTTCACTTCTAATTTTATTGATTTGAGTCTTCTCCCTCTTTTTCTTGATGCGTCTGGCTAAAGGTTTATGAATTTTATCTTCTCAAAGAACCAGCTTTTAGTTTTATTGATCTTTGCTACTGTTTTCTTTGTTTCTATTTCATTTATTTCTGCTCTGACCTTTATGAATTCTTTCCTTCTACTAACTTTGGGTTTTGTTTGTTCTGCCTTCTCTAGTTCCTTTAGGTGTAAGATCAGATTGTTTATTTTAGATTTTTCTTGTTTCTTGAGGTAGGCTTGTACTGCTATAAACTTCCCTCTTAGAACTGCTTTTACTGCATCCCATAGGTTTTGGATCATCATGTTTTTGTTGTCATTTGTCTCTAGGTATATTTTGATTTCCTCTTTGATTTCGTCAATGGTCTCTTGGTTATTTAGTAATGTATTGTTTAGCCTCCATGTGTATGTGTTGTCTACGTTTTTTTTTTTCTCCCGTAATTGATTTCTAATCTCATAGTGTTGTGGTCAGAAAAGATGCTTGATGTGATTTCGATTTTCTTAAATTCACTGAGGCTTGATTTATGACCCAAGATGTGATCTATCCTGGATAATGTTCCACGTGCACTTGAGAAGAAAGGGTAATCTGCTGTTTTCGGTCCTATAAATATCAACTAAATCCATCTGGTCTCTTGTGTCATTTAAAGCTTGTGTTTCCTTATTAATTTTCTGTCTGGATGATCTGTCCATTGGTGTAAGTGAAGTGTAGAAGTCCCCCACTGTTACTGTGTTCCTGCCGATTTCCTCTTTTATAGCTGTTAGCATTTGCCTTATGTATTGAGGTGCTCCTATGTTGGGTGCATATACATTTATAATTGTTATATCTTCTTCTTGGATTGATCCCTTGATCATTATGTAGTGTCCTTCTTTGTCTCTTGTAACATTCTTTATTTTAAAGTCGATTCTATCTGATATGAGTATTGCCACTCCAGCTTTCTTGTCATTTCCATTTGCATGGAATACCTTCTCCATCCCCTCACTTGCAGTCTGTATGTGTCCCTAGGTCTGAAGTGGGTCTCTTGTAGACAGCATATAGATGGGTTTTGTTTTTGTATCCAGTCAGTGAGCTTCTGCCTTTTGGTTGGAGCGTTTAATCCATTCACATTTAAGGTAGTTATCGATATGTATGTCCCTATGACCATTTTCTTCATTGTTTGGGGTTTGTTTTTGTAGGTCCTTTTCTTGTCTTGTGTTTCCCACTTAGAGAAGTTCCTTTAGCATTTGCTGTAGAGCTGGTTTGGTGGTGCTGAATTCGCTTAGCTTTTGCTTGTCTGTAAAGCTTTTGATTTCTCCATCGAATCTGAATGAGATCCTTGCCGGGTATTGTAATCTTGGTTGTAGGTTCTTCCCTCTCATCGCTTTAAATATATTGTGCCACTCCTTTCTGGCTTGTAGAGTTTCTGCTGAGAAATCAGCTGTTAACCTTATGGGAGTTCCCTTGTATGTTATTTGTCATTTTTCCCTTATTGCTTTTAATAATTTTTCTTTGTCCTTAATTTTTGTCAGTTTGATTACTATATGTCTTGGCATGTTTCTCCTTGTGTTTATTCTGTCTGGGATTCTCTGCGCTTCCTGGACTTGGGTGGCTACCTCCTTTCCCGTGTTAGGGAAGTTTTCGACTATAATCTCTTCACATACTTTCTCGGGTCCCTTCTCTCTCTCTTCTCCTTCTGGGACCCCTATAATGAGAAAGTTGGTGCATTTTATTTTGTCCCAGGGGCCTCTTAGGCTGTCTTCATTTCTTTTCATTCTTCTTCCTTTATTCTGTGGCAGTGAATGCCACCATTCTGTCTTCCAGGTCACTTCTCCGTTCTTCTGCCTCAGTTATGCTGTTATTGATTCCTACTAGTGTATTTTTCATTTCAGTTATTGTATTGTTCACCTCTGTTTGTTTGTTCTTTAATTCTTCTAGGTGTTTGTTCTTTAATTCTTCTAGGTCTTTGTTAAACGTTTCTTGCATCTTCTCGATCCTTGCCTCCAATTCTTTTTCTGTGGTCCTAGATCATCTTCGCTATCATTATTCTGATTTTTTTTTTTTTTTTCTGGAAGGTTGCCTATCTCCACTTCATGTAATTGTTTTTCTGGGGTTTTATTCTTGTTCCCTCATGTGGTATATAAAAAGCCCTCTGCTTTTTAATTTTGTCTTTCTTTCTATCTGTGAATGTGGTTTTCGTTCCACAGGCTGCAGGACTGTAGTCCTTCTTGCTTCTGCTGTCTGTGCTCTGGTGGATGAGGCTATCTACAAGGTTTGTGCAAGCTTCCTGATGGGAGGGACTGGTGGTGGGTAGAGCTGGTTGTTGCTCTGGTGGGCAGAGCTCAGTAAAACTTTAATCCACTTGTCAGCTGACGTGTGGGACAGAGTTCCCTCCCTGTTGATTGTTTGCCCTGAGGTGACCCTGCACTGGAGGCTACAGGCTCTTTGGTGGGGTTAATGGTGGACTCTGGGAGGGCTCACACTAAGGAGTGCTTCCCAGAACTTCTGCTGCCAGTGTCCTTGTCCCCATTGTGAGCCACAGCCACCTCCTGCCTCTGCAGGAGCCCCTCCACCACTAGCAGGTAGGTCTGGTTCAGCCTCCTATGGGGTCACAGCTCCTTCCCCTGGGTCCTGATGCACACACTACTTTATGTGTGCCCTCCACGAGTGGAGTCTCTGTTTCCCCCAGTCCTGTCGAAGTCCTGCAATCAAATCCTGCTAGCCTTCAAAGTATGATTATCTGGGAATTCCTCCTCCTGTTGCCAGACCCCCAGGTTGGGAAGCCTGACATGGGTCTCAGAACCTTCACTCCAGTGGGTGGACTTCTGTGGCATAAGTGTTCTCCAGCTTGTGAGTCACCCACCCAGTGGTTATGGGATTTGATTTTATTGTGGTCGCGCCTCTCCTACCGTCTCATTGCGGTTTCTCCTTCGCCTTTGGATGTGGGGTATCTTTTTCAGTGACTTCCAGTGTCTTTCTGTCGATGACTGTTCAGCAGTTAGCTGTGATTCCAGTGCTCTCGCAAGATGGAGTGAGCGCACGCCCTTCTACTCCGCCGTCTTGAACCAATACTCACTATGATGTTTATACTGAAGCTTCTTGAAGCAACAAGGCCCACATCTTGGTATTCCAGTGCCAGCACTGCGATTGGCACATAGGAGGTTCCTAATGCCTGCTCAGGAGGGAGGGAGGCATCCTTGCTGTCATTAATAAGCACCCATAATGTGCTCTGCCTGGCTATTCATTTCCCCCACCCCCAGACAGAAGTGAAGTCCCATTAGTTCAGATGCATCACACATAAAACTCCTGTGATTTTTGAGTTTTTCATTTATTATTAGGTAATACCCTAAGGACTGAGAACTAGATTTAAACCTGATGGAGCAGATATGAAGGCAGACTGGCATGCCAACAAGACATAGAGACATGGAAGGGACTCAGGGATGGCAGCAAGCTAGGGTTAATTTTTACCTTGGTAGACAAAGCACCTTTTCGGCAAATATGATGACAACCTGGGCACGGATGCAGCCACTCTCTTTGGACTGGAGCTCTTTGGAGACTGCTCTGTTATGCCTGAGTTCAGAAACTTAATGTGTAAGTTATTAAAAGTCAATAATCTCTAGCTAACTATAAAGTCAACTAGTTAGAGCTTAGAAAAGTATCTGCCAGTACAATCAAGAAGCACAAAGTTTTTCCATGTGACCTCATTCACCCACAAATTAATAAATCAACAAATTAAGGCCTCACGTCCAAACTTCTAGATCTAGAACTATATTCCAAGAACGCTTACTTCTTCATATCTTGGTTTTAAGGACTGTGATTGTGTGTGTGTTGGGGGTGGGGGAGGGGAGAAAGAATAATACGAGGACTCGAGAATAAGGAAAGATTTCCCTTTTCCCCTCCTTAATCTTTATCCTTAAGTCTAGTGCGGTTCTGATCCCACTTCCAAAAAGTATCTTAGTTTTCATAACTTTCAGTATAATTAAAGGGTAGGATACCAAAGTAGTTCATATAGTGTTAATAATGATTACTAAAATCTTATTAGATTTATTCCCACTTCAAATTTCTTAAAATTTCTTGCTTTTATTTCAAAATATGCATAGAATTATAATTTTCACTCACTAACGGAACTGTTATGCATTCAAGCCACAGCCATAAACTTTTCTATACACTGTTATATCCATAAACGTAACATAAACTACTGAAATATAAACAATATCTTGGAGAAACGGGATTTGGGGTTTATAGTTATGTTGGAATTCAAGTTGATGGATTGATAAAGAACCACTTGACCCACCACCAACACCCCGCTTCTCACTTCCTTGACTATTAATCTATAGGTAAATGTGCTTCTTTTAGGAGCATAGGAAACAAAAAAAACAAAAAAACCGGAATGTAGAGTAGAAAGAGACCTGTGTAGTCCTCAGCTCTGTCCAACCCAGCACCCCTGTCATTTAGCATTTGTCAGTGATGGGCAGTTCACTCGAGTCAGAGTAGCCCTCCCGCCTTTCGGAGAGCTTCTAATTACTTGGAAATTTCCCCTTACATTGATTAGAAATCTACCAACAGCAATGCAGTGGAAGGAAATGGTCGAAAACACTGGCCCTGGTGTGAGACAGATCTGGATTATAGGCCCAGGCTCCGCTAATTACTAGCTGCGAGATCCTGGGCATTATCTTGATTTACTCATGGTTTTTCACCTGTGAAATGGGGCTAACCATAGTACCGTACCTCACTCATGAGGTTTAAAGAATGAATGTATGCAGAAAGATCAGCTTATAGCAAATGGTTAATAAATGGTAACTGCTATTAGTACTGCCACACTACTGCCCTAGTTCTATCCTTTGGGGCCTTAGAGAACAAGGCTAATCCTTCTAAATGGCAACCCTTTGAAAACCACCACCATGTTTATATTTACTCCTCTCATTCTTTAAAGTGACACACTTCCTCTTCCTTCAAGAGTTCCTCAACCAGCCCATTTTCTAGATCTTTTATTGCTCTGGCAGGTTTGTACTGTGGAAAGAGTACGGGCTTTGGGTTGAGGGAGATCTAGGTTCAAGTCTTAGCTTTGCCACTTCCTAGCTTGTTGGCCTTATGCGAACTACTCAGTTGACATAATCCTTTCTTTCCTGATCTGAAAATAGGTAGATTAATGATCTCTTCACAGTATTAAGTATTAAAACACTCCCCCTCCAGTATTTAACACAACGCCCAACATATGGTGAGTTGTTTGCTCAGTAAATATGATCTCCATCTTCCTTGTTAACCTTTTCTGTACATACCCTAATTTACCAATGACTCTTAAAACACAGTTCACAGAACTGAATGCATATTCCTAAAGGGATGAGCACACGACAGAGTGAATTTGGATGTTTCTATGCCCTAGAACTGAATTTTTAGCAAAGCATCTCTGATCATATTTTTTTAGCAAAGCATGGCTGATCATATTTTTTTCTTTAGTTACAGCATCTCACTGCTCATTCACACTGTGGTCAACTAAAACAGTCAAATCTAATTTGCACAACTGCTCTTAAGGCAGATTTCCTAAGCATACTTGGTAGTTGGTTTTTAGGACTGTCTCCTAGGGATCACTGTTTCCTTTTCCAAGCTCTCACAGATCATCTGCTTAATGATCTCGTCTAGAATTTTGCCCAGAGGCAATGACAAGTTCACTCGTCTATAATTCCTAGACCCAGATTTTCCCCCTTTCTAAAAAGTGAAATGTCTTTTTCTTGTAATCGTCTCATATCTCACCCATTCCCCATGATTTTGCAAAGATGATCAATCATCATTTTGTAATCACATTCTTTAGGACTCCAGGTCCTAAGTGACCAAGGCCTGGACACATTTAAAGGAGTGAGGGACGCCTTCCTTTTTCCTCGTGGTTTTCAAACTTCTATTTTTCAAATCACCTATGTTCTAAGTGTTTCTAGTTTGAAGATCTGACAGTTCTCTACTTGAGGTTAAAAAAAAAAAAAAAAAAAAGGAGATACATGGTTAGAACAATGGGACTTCAGAATATCTCTCTGTCATATGCTACTCTCTTTTCTTTTATACTTTTCTTCTCTCATCGTCAGTCTTTTCCATGAACCCAGTGCATTCAGGGTTTCAGTTCCTCTGCACTTATACTTGATTTTAAGCTCTGCTTTCCATACTGTGTACTTCTCAAAAGACGTTTTATGAAAATGTAGGCAGCCACGTAATTTTTCTTCATGGTCTCACCTTTTTGGACCCAATTAGAATAAATTATGTTGTACTACTTCTGTCTTCAAGTCCTCATCTCTTATTTCCTGCGACAAGAACCTTACTCTGTCACCATCCCTCTCTCTGGATGTTATACACTCGAAAATGCCATGGCCACGTCCTCCCAGCAACTAGTATCCTGCCCCTACTGCCCCTCATCTCCAAGGGGACTGCTGGCTGACCCTGGAACCCACTGGCTACAGAGAATGTGAAGGGTCTTGAGTCAAGACCTGCAAGGTTTCCTGAGTCCACATCCATGCTCCCCTATCCAAGACCCACAGACACAGAGCTCCACAGAAAAGTCTCCATGCTGTCTTCTGCTCAAAACCTGCTTGGTCTCACCTAGCCAGCTGGGACCTGCCACGGCAGAAAGCACAGAACCTCAGGACGGAGGATCTACACCTGCCATGGGGCCCCAGGCAAACTCTTTTCCTTCTCTCAGCCTTCTTTCCTAATCCTTAAAGTAAGGGCAATACAAACATCTTCCAGAGCAGTTGTAAAGTTCTGGGATGGGCAAATATTGAAAGTGGATGAGATAGTAGACAGACAAATATTCTATAACCCACTGTACAAATACTTTAAAACTGTGGAAATAACTCTAGAAATGGCAAATGGAAGAACAAAGAGAAATCATCCCTGTTCCCCCAACATCACCATCTCTCTCTGGGGGTTCTCCAGTTTGAATGTGAAGAGGAGAGTTTTCTCTTAAGGCCCTGGAAGGCATGGGCATCCCTAACCCACAGGGATGCATGGAAATGAACGAAGGCTGAAAAGATAAGCTACCAAGTAACTTGCAGATGGCAAAGACAAAACGCAGTGGGATCTTAAGGGAAAACCTCTGGGAGAAGAAGCATGATGTGAAAAATGCAGAAGACAGAAAACAGAACCAACCTGCTGCTCGAGACCAGCTGAGCGTGGCACAGCCATAAACTCATGGTCCTGGGAAGACCCAGCATGACTTCCGCCCACGGGAGCAGTGATTCCCCAAGCAGCCCAGACTGTGAGATTTTTGTGGGTCCCCCGCAAAGGAATGTGTTATCTTCAGAGGGCCTAGGGAAAATGTTAGGAAAGGTGGTGGGTGGAGGGAGGCCCCCAGTGCTCTGCTAATAGAACCACACCAAAATCTACAGCAACGAGCACCCCCCGACCCTTACCCCCAGCCCCTGCATGCTCCCTGAACACTGGTGTGTCTTCTCTACCCACCCAGTCCTGAAGCATTCACACAGTTCCACACTTCTGTCCCTGGTCATCATTCTTTTCCCCATGTGTCTTATTTTAACCTAATCTTCAGACCAAATTGTCCTTCATCTTGATCATTTCTTCCTATTACTGCTTTGGTCTGATTATCTTTCTCTCCCACTGTATTTTCAGGGCCCTTTATCCCTTTGGCTGGTTTTCTTTAATTAGAAGTTAGGTCAGTTTTCATCTTCCTCATCCCTCCATTTAGCCATTTTCAGGGCTGCTATTCGGCATAAAGGAATGGTGATCGACTCATGAAATGGTGCCACAGTCCCTCATGGAACCGGTCTCCTTACTTCACAGCTGTCTGAGGTGTAGCAATACATTGTCCAAGATCTGCTGGCAGCCATAGCTGGGCCGTTTTTCACAGACCTGCCTCATCACTGTGTGATCTGGAAAGAAGTCTGGGATTTTAGTACTAAGAGAGACCTCATGAGACTGTCAAGCCCATCTACACAACTGCAGGCAGAGAAATCCGAATATCATAGCTGATTTCTAAGGTTTCTTCAAGGCGTAACATTATAAAAATGTCTAAATTATTACGACAACTATCTACTGTGTACCTGAAATAAGAAGTAAGCAATCAACTGAAAATTTTAAAATCTCGTGAGAGTCAGACAAATACACACTTATCTTTGGAAAGTCCAGTTAAGTCACCCTCAAGGCCTATCTCAGCAGTTAATTTATGTTTTAATTCCACAGCCATTAAGAAGTGCTTTCTTACATCGCACAAAATCTTCCCTGGTTTTCTTGAATCAACCACAAACCACCATACAGCGCTTTCTAAATACCAAGCACTGTGATAAGTAAACTTCCTCTTGTTCACCACTTGACAAACAGGCAAAAAACAGGCCAGTGTCCCTCACAAAACCCCAACAATCCTTTCACATACCTCAAGGCTTTAACTTCTCTGCAACACTGGTAATTTCTCCAAAATAACTGTCACCTGCTGTTGGCTTTCAAAAACCAAATCTTTACACGGGCTGCCAATTCTTTCTCCTCTGCTTCTGTGTTATCTGGGTTCGCACATTTGGTGTGTTCATGTTTTCCGGGGTCAGCCAACCTTCCTACACTTCTGAGGATCCTCAGGCTTCCTGAAGACTCTTGCTCGGAGACACAGCTTTCCTCCTGAGCCAGAGAGCGGAGAGAATACCAGCACACCACAAACAGAAGGGTGCTGCTTTGACTGGTGTGTGCTGGGGGAGCCTCGCTTAGAAAGCTGCATCTTCCTCTCCTTTTCCCATGAGCGATTTGTCTCCTTGCTTTCACGACAGGGAAAACTTCCCTTCTTTAAGTGGTATGTGGAGAAAGGGGTCAGGCATAAGTCTCTCCCATGCAAAATAAATCATAATCAGAAGTTCACACTCCTCCTGATCCACTCCCCTGTATCCCTTGAGATCCCTGCGGCTTTGTGGAATAAAAGAACTGACAGAACAGAGCCACAAAGCCTCAGCTGAGATGGCAGCCCTTCCACTTTCTCAAAGTTCTGAGCTTTAGTTTTCTCAACCTCAAAAAGGCACGAGAAGAGTCTCACAGGATTGTTATGCGAATCAAATGATTTATACACAGTGCGTGGCACATAGTAGGCGCTCCAAAAAAATCTTTACTGAAGTGAGCAAGAATATTTGCTAATCTCTTGTGTCCCTCTCACGTGCCAGGCACCGCTCAAATCACACTACACATAAAACTCATTTAATCCTCACAACCTTATGAGGTGGGTACTACTACTATCCCCATTTTATAGATGAGGAAATTGAGAGGGGTTAGTCAACATTCTCAAGGTCACACAGCTAGTAGGTATCTGTATTAGTTTCCCAGGGCTGCTGTAACAAATTAATCACAAAGTGATAATTTAAAACAACAGAAATTTAACCTCTCAGAGTTCCAGAAGCCAGAAATCAAGAGATTGGCAAGGTTAGTTCCTTTGAGAGGCTCTGAGGGAGAATCCAGTCCACGTGTCTCTCCTGGCGTCTGGTGGTTGCCGGCAATCCTCGGCATGCTTTGGCTTTTAGTTGCATCACTCCAATCTGCTGTCCCCATCTTCACACAGCCTTCTTCCTTGTGTCTCCTCTCTATGTTTCTGTCTCCAAATTTCCCTCTTCTTATAAGAACACCAATCATTAGACTTAGGGCTCACTCTAATCAATTATGACCTCATCTTAATTCAATGACATCAGCAAAGTCCTTTTGCCAAATAAAGTCACATTCACAGGTATCAGGGGTTAGGACTTCAGCATATCTTTTTGAGGGACACAATTTGGCCCACTGCACTCTCTGAGACAGAATTTGAACCCTGGCCATCTTAACCAAGTCCTTCACATCTGCATTATCTGCTTAGCTGCTTAATAACGGTCAAAAATCATTCAAATATTAGATTGTTATTATTACTACTGTTATCTCTATATCTAGCTAGAAGTCAGTGCTATGGTACATTTATGCCACCTAGGAACCCTGAATTTCCTTATTCCAGGTATTTTTCCAAGCCCTGGATGCCTTTATAGACTCTCTACGGCCAAAACAAATTCATTCGCGTGTGGGTAAGATTTTCACTGGACACTTGAGTGAGTGGTGCTCGACTGCTTTGCTCTCCCTGACGGCCCACCTTCCATCCAAGTTTCTTCAAACAAACCAACCCAGGAATATGATAAATGTCCTAAGAACATCTTAGTCTTTCCAAAGACTAAGTGACCCTCAGGCCACTTGCTCAACACATGGGGAGCCCTGTGTGCCATGACAGGAAATGGAGAGAGGGCATCCAGCCCCTCCCTCCCCGGGGCCTGGAGCATGCCTGACTGGGCCTGGCTGGCATGGCCACGTACTCTTCTTTCTCTGATTGCTCTGACCTGCTTGCCTGATGCTACATCAAGAGGAGGTCTGAATCACAGCTCACCTGAAGGCACTTCCTCCCAGGACCTGAGGTTAAGAGAACAAGGCAGGGAATCTCGGTGCAGGCAGTTTACTCCAGGTGTCAGCAACGCTAACTCTCACGTATGCCCCCAGGACAATGGCTGAACCATTCTGATTTATCCTAGGACAACTCCCTATTATAATCTAGCGTTTTCCTTTTTTTTTTTTTTTTTTTTTTTTAACTATAAAGGACCATGTACTGGTCCAATGAACTGATTCATATTTGATCTCATTTCAACTTCCCATCACCTTTTTTTCTTTTTAACATCTTTATTGGAGTATAACTGCTTTACAATGGTGTGTTAAAGGGAGATCAGCTCGGTGTTTCGTGACCACCGAGAGGGGTTGGGATAGGGAGGGTGGGAGGGAGACCAAAGAGGGAAGAGATATGGGGATATATGTAAATGTATAGCTGATTCACTGTGTTATAAAACAGACCACCCTCCCTGTCCCACCCCTCTAGGTGGTCACAAGGCACCGAGCTGATCTCCCTGTGCTATGCAGCTGCTTCCCACTAGCTATATCTATTTTACACTTGGTAGTATATGTAAGTCCATGCCACTCTCTCACTTCCTCCCAGCTTACCCTTCCCCCTCCCGGGGCCTCAAGTCCATTCTCCACGTCTGCATCCTTATCCGCGTCCTGCCCCTAGGTTCTTCAGAACCATTTTTCTTTTTTTATATTCCATATGTATGTGTAAGCATACGGTACTTGTTTTTCTCTTCCTGACTTACTTCACTCTGTATGACAGACTCTAGGTCCATCCACTTCACTACAAGTAACTCCATTTTGTTTGTTTTCACAGCTGAGTAATATTCCATTGTATATATGTGCCGCGTCTTCTTTATCCATTCATCTGTTGATGGACACTTAGGTTGCTTCCATGCCCTGGCTATTGGCTATTGTAAACAGAGCTGCAATGAACATTGTGGTACATGACTCTTTTTGAATTATGATTTACTCAGGTTACATACCCAGTAGCGGGATGGCTGGGTCATATGGTAGTTATATTTTCAGTTTTTTAAGGAACCTCCATTGTGGCTATATCAATTTATATTCCCACCAACAATGCAAGAGGGTTCGCTTTTCTCCACACCCTCTCCAGCGTTTATTGTTTGTAGATTTTTTGATGATGGCCATTCTGACTGGTGTGAGGTGATACCTCATTGTAGTTTTGATTTGCATTTCTCTAATGATTAGTGATGTTGAGCATCCTTTCATGTGTTTGTTGGCAATCTGTATATCTTCTTTGGAGAAATGTCTGTTTAGGTCTTCTGCCCATTTTTGGATTCGGTTGTTTTTTTGATATTGAGCTGCATGAGCTGCTTGTAAATTTTGGAGATTAATCCTTTATCAGCTGCTTCATTTGCAAATATTTTCTCCCATTCTGGGGGTTGTCTTTTCGTCTTATTTACGGTTTCCTTTGCTGTGCAAAAAGCTTTGAAGTTTCATTAGGTCCCATTTGTTTTTGTTTTTGTTTTTATTTCCATTCTCTAGGAGGTGGCTCAAAAAGGATCTTGCTGTGATTTATGTCACAGAGTGTTCTGCCTGTGTCTTCCTCTAAGAGGTTGATAGTGTCTGGCCTTACATTTAGGTCTTTAATCCATTTGGAGTTTATTTTTGTGTACGGTGTTAGGGAGTGTTCTAATTTCATTCTTCTACGTGTAGCTGTACAATTTTCCCAGCACCACTTATTGAAGAGGCTGTCTTTTCTCCACTGTATATTCTTGCCTCCTTTATCAAAAATAAGGTGACCATATGTGCGTGGGTTTATATCTGGGCTTTCTATCCTGTTCCACTGATCTATATTTCTGTTTTTGTGCCAGTACCATACTGTCTTGATTACTGTAGCTTTGTAGTATAGCCTGTAGTCCGGGAGCCTGATTCCTCCAGCTCCGTTCTTCTTTCTCAAGATTGCTTTGGCTACTCGGGGTCTACTACTGAGTTTCCATACAAATTGTGAAATATTTTGTTCTACTTCTGTGAAAAATGCCATTGGTAATTTGATAAGGAGTGCACTGAATCTGTAGATTGCTTTGGGTAGTATAGTCATTTTCACAGTGTTGATTCTTTCAATCCAAGAACATGGTATATCTCTCCATCTGTCTGCATCATCTTTAATTTCTTTCATCAGTGTCTTATAGTTTTCTGCGTACAGGTCTTTTGTCTCCTTAGGTAGGTTTATTCCTCGTTATTTTACTCTTTTTGTTGCACTGATAAATGGGAGTGTTTCCTTAATTTCTCTTTCCGATCTTTCATTGTTAGTGTATAGGAATGCCAGAGATTTCTGTGCATTAATTTTGTCTCCTGCTACTTTACCAAATTCATTGATTAGCTCTAGTAGTTTTCTGGTAGCATCTTTAGGATTCTCTCTGTATAGTATCATGTCATCTGCAAACAGTGACAACTTGGCTTCTTCTTTCCTGATTTGGATTCCTTTTATTTCTTTTTCTTCTCTGACTGCTGTGGCTAAAACTTCCAGAACTACGTTGAATAACAGTGGTGAGAGTGGACAGCCTTGTCTTGTTCCTGATTTTAGAGGAAATGGTTTCAGTTTTTCACCACTGAGAACGATGCTGGCTGTGGGTTTGTCACACGTGGCCTTTATTATGTTGAGGTAAGTTCCCTCTATGCCTACTTTCTGCAGGGTTTTTATCATAAATGGGTGTTGAATTTTGTCGAAAGCTTTTTCTGCATCTATTGAGATGATCATATGGTTTTTCTCCTTCAATTCGTTAATGTGGTGTATCACACTGATTTGCATATATTGAAGAATCCCTGCATTCCTGGGATAAACCCCACTTGCTCACGGTGTATGATTGTTTTAATGTGCTGTCAGATTCTGTCTGCTAGTATTTCGTTGAGGATTTTTGCATCTATGTTTATCAGTGATATTGGCTTGTCGCTTTCTTTCTTTGTGATATCTTTGTCTGGTTTTGGTTTCAGGGTGATGGTGGCTTCATAGAACGCATTTGGGAGTGTTCCTCCCTCGGCTATATTTTGGAAGAGTTTGAGGAGGAGAGGTGTTAGCTCTTCTCTAAATGTTTCATAGAATTCGCCTGTGAAGCCATCTGACCCTGGGCTTTGGTTTGTCGGAAGATTTTTAATCACAGTCTCAATTTCAGTGCTAGTGATTGGTCTGTTTATATTTTCTATTTCCTCCTGGTTCCGTCTCGGAAGGTTTCCAATCACCCTTTAACAGTCTTCTGGTTTTATTGTATAGGTTTGGGAAAGGGGTGAGTTGGGAGGCCTGAGGCAGCCAGGTTTTTTGTTTGTTTGTTTGCTGTATTCCAGAAGTTCTCTTACTGTCTGTCTCCCCACCACCCAGGAGCAGTTGCTGAGGGATTACAGTGCCTGTGGGGTGGTTCGGTATAACCTTTATTCTAAGAAATGCTCGTCTTGCTCCGTATCCACACCCTCCCCCACCCCACATCAGAGTCTCTTGGGACACAGAGCTGAGCAGTTTCAGAGCCTGTCCTTGAAGAGCTGAGAGTGTGCTGAGGGAGTAAGACAAGAGCGGGACAGTGGAACAGAGCACTACGGACATGGTCCTGGAGGAGCACGGAGCCAACGGCCTGGGAGCCAAGAAAGGCGCAAGGAGGGGAGCTGCTGCCTGAGCGACGTCGTGAAGAACATGTGGGAGGTGGCAGGGACTATGGCGTGGGGAACTGATCAGTCCGGGTCCTGGCAAGAAACAGATAATTTGAGTCATCTGAGGAGAGTTTAATAAGGGACTGTTTACAAAGATGAGGGCAGAGTGCAGGGAAACCCCAGAGGATACTACAGTACCCGTGGGAGCTCTCAGCACCCCAAGGCTTGAGGGGGCAGGGCAGTGAGAGGTCATCAGAAGCCGGAGAGAGAAAGAACTGTGTGCCACCTGGCAGGAACTCTCATGACAGTAAAGAAGGCTGCTGACGCAGTACACACAGGCCAGCCGCCCTGGGCACCTAGCACTGCAGAGAGCAGATCTGGAGGAAGGAAGAAAGAAAGCTCTGCATCACAGAGACAGGAGAGGGAAGAACATTCCTTGCAAGAGAAACTGCACATAGAAAGGCAAGGAGTCACAAAACAGCAGTTTGCTTGGGCACAGGGACATGGGACATGCTGAGGGACTGGCAGGAGATGGGAACAGAGGGAGGTCAGGGCCTGCTGTGGAAGGGATTTCACCTTTGGGGGCTCAGGGTACTGATGGGGGCCTGAGCAGGGGAATGATGTAGTTGGTAATAATGGTGGTGTGAAGGGTATCTTGGAGGAGGACAGGAGCAGAAGAGAGGCCAATAAAGAGGTTACTGCAATACGGAATGTGTGGGGGAAGAGGAAGAATCTGGACCCAGGGCTTGCCAGTCAGAAGAGCTGGACTCAAACCCCTGCTCTGCTGCTTACAATTGTGAGACACGGGAGTGAGTCTTTTCATCCTCAAGTTATAGCTTTGCCATCTGCAGACACGGGAGCCGTCATGAGAATCAGCGTTTGGGTAAACCAGGTGCCAAGCACAGGGCAGGGGGACTGACACCCCCTGGAGTTATGCAGCGCACCGACTGTGCAGCCACACTGGTCAACCTGAGTCCAGGCAAGAAAAGCTGAAGGGCCTAATCAAGGCACCGGCAGTGATCACAGGTAGCACATAGATTCAAGAGTCTTTTCTCTGGATGTGAGAATAAGGAAGGGGAAGACTCCGAGTTGTGTAACTTGGGTGACCTGGTGAGTTGACTAGACATTAACTAGGTCAAGGGGCACAGCAAGAGGAAAAAGCTGAGGGGACAGGGAAGGAAGAAGAGGAATGTGGTTCGTTTAAACGTGTCAAGTCTCAGGGGACACCAAAGCGCTCAGGCGGACTTGCCTATGAGACAACTGGAAACAAGGGATTGAGGAGAGAGGCAAGACTTACGAGTCATCAGGACTTAGAGGGTGGCTGAAGCCATGGGAAATATGAGATACCCTGAGAAGAAGCAGAAATGAGAAGAGAAGGGATCACTGAGAGAATCCCATTAACAGTATCCATTTAAATGGAGCACAGAACAGGGAGAGTCAGCAAAAAAAAAAAAAAAAAAAAAAAAAAAAGAGCAGGAAAAGACCAGGAGAGCAGAGGAGGAACAAGAGAAAACCACCATGGCAGCTGAGGGAGGAGAGAGACTCCATGGTCCACAGCACTAAGTGCTTCAGAGAGAATGAATGGGATGAGGCCAGACAGCGAGCCAGACACTTAGTAACTAAGGCATCCCTGGTGAACCCAGCGAGGGCAGCCTCCGTAGGGAGCACAGGAAGCCCAATTACAATGAGCTGAAAAATGAGTGAGGGGTTTTGGAAATATATACAGCAAATGCAATCATTCCAAAAAGCCTAGCAGTGAAAAGAGCAAGATAAGATACGGTGGTAGGCTGCGGGAGGATAATTTCTTTTTAGGGTGGTGAAACCCGAGCTTATTTATAGGCTAAAAAAGGAACAAAACAGAAATAGCCTCCAGGTTGAGGGGAAATACAAACAAAATGGTGGCTCAAGAAACAGAGACGGCAGAAGACCGGGTCCAACTGGAGAAGCTCACCTCGGAAGAGAGGCAGCAGTGCTTCACCGACTGTGAACCTGCTACACAGGAGGCCGTCGACCCCCGGGCTTGGCTCCCTCCCCGCTTCCTAGAGAGCACTGCGGTGGCCTTTCTGAAGTAGCTAAGCCTTTCCCTGGCAGAGAGTTGAGCTTGATGTGCAAGTAGGGGGAACCGAGACTGGCTGAGGCAAGAGATCAGTGTAACTGATCTCTGATTAAAAGCAGAGGCTGTTTTACCTGCAACAGACCTGCATTTTATTGCCCATTACTTACTTCCCTTTCCTCAGGGTGAGGATGACTCCCAGAAAGAGACGTGGATCAAAAGGAAAGCACGTGCGATCAGAAATATTTTGCTGCAGTCTTCTTAGGAGATATGTATGAATTCATCGACGGACGAGGCTCATGTAAATACGTGGGGTGGGGAGGTGAGGAGGGAGGCCTGGCCAGGGACACTAAAAGCTCTCTGGGGACCCGGTTTAGGAGCACGTGCAGTTCCAATCTTACATTTAGCTTGTCAAATTCCTCTCCATCAGCTAAGGCATCTGACAGGCTTAATTGTTTCCTTAGGGCTTTGTCCTCCCCATCAGTGAACAAAGGCAGTTGGGAGGGATTTGGGTTTAGCTCTTTTGATAAAAGAAATACTTTTTAACACACATATACAAAATAGATGTGTGTGCACGTGTATTATGCGCATGTGTGTATATATACACGTGTGCGTACACACACACACACACATTTTTTCTTTTGTTATTAGCGTTTTGGGAGTAGGGATAGGTAGATCTGACCGCTGGCCTGCTGCTATGGCCACTCCAACTTTGGAAGGAAATACACCAGCAATGCCTCACCACCTCCAGCCGTCAATGCCATCTTCAACAACTGATTATGTGCCAATAGGAGACGATGAGGGAAAACGAGCCCATGTGCAGATCACGACCATCAGGGTTTGCCCTTCTGAGGCTCTTCCCCTCCAAGAAACCTTTTACGGGGGCCATTATTAAAACCAAGATGAACACATTTACTGTTTATTATGGTTTCATTTCTCCCATCCACCCTCTGATAGTTACAAGACAAACTGGACAAGAGATAAAGTCAAAGACCAAGATAATAATAAAAAAAAAGACCATCAACCCCTCAAGCCAAGAGCTAATGCATATCAGTAAGAGAGGATGGGGGCCGGCACCCTTGGCCAACTTGAGGAGGGAGCAGGTCTATTTTCAAAGGCAGCCTTGCTTTGTGGTTAATGCCACAGCATGAAGAGATGCTGGGTTCTCTCCCAGAGCAAAGCTGAACAAGGCCACTTGACTGCTCATTTCTCAGTGTTCTCAACTGCAGTGCTGCCTTTTCAATAGTAATTTGTGTGCTGTTCCTTATCTCCTATTAGAACACATGTTCTGAAGTTCTAATGTTAATATTTTTTGTCACCTTCCCCAAATATCTTTACATATGAGTCACATTCAGGGCCCAACAAATGTTTGCAGGTTGGTTGGTTCGTCTGTCCGTCCATCCATCCATCCGTCCATTCATCCATCCATCCATCCAATCCTGGATAAAAGGTCTACAGAATGAGTGTACCCACTTCTTGGGAATTTCATAAAGATTTAAGAAATCAATTTGATTTAACAAATATGATTTGAGCACAATTATGTACAAGGCAGTTGTAAAGGAGACATAAAGATGAATAAGATGTAGCTCCTACTAAAAAATACAAGACAGGTAAACAAATAACTACAGTACAAGGATGAGCTATTATAGCCTTTGGGTCCAAAGGAGAAACAGAAATTAGATCCCCGCTGTGGGAGTGAGTATGAAATCAGGAAAGAATTCCTGGTGGACGTGTATTTAAAATAAACCTTGAAAGATGAATAAGAATTTGACAGGCAGAAATGTTAAACCAAACACAGAGAACTCAATTAATCATGATTTGATCATGACTGCCACCAGCAACTAGGAAAGGCTGTAACTCCTCAGTAAGTGTTTCTCAGAGTCTCCTGATAAAGGATGTGGGGACCTGCAGACAGTTTAGCTTTTCTCACTGCAAATTTCCTGAATTCTGTGCATTATCCTCTGGACCTCCCAGTCAGCCTCACCTCCACAGTTTGAGGTCTGTGCTGCCAGAAAGGAAGACCAGGCTCACAATGGCTATACTCTTAGAGGTGGGACACCACCACCCTTCCTGCAAACTGTGCCAGGACACAAGGAGGGGCCCACAGAGGGCTTCCCAGCCAGGCTGGCGGACAGGGCACTGCCACACAGCATCTAGCCTGGTGTGCCCAGCTGCCACTGTGGGATGAGCTCTGATACTGTCCTACAACAATCCTAGAGACTATCTATTAATATTAAGGACTAGTAGACAGGGGCTACAGCTCTGAATCAAGAGCAATCTTTCTTCACTTGCTTTTGGTGTTAAGGCTGGTCACACAATAATCCTTACACACTAGTGTGAAACACAGACCCTATGCCAACTTCCCCATATCCACATAAATCCAGGACACTCAGGGCATCATAAGGTCTCCTCTTACACAAATCCTTTCCCCTTACATAATCTGAAACCCACCAACACAAGATTAGTTTGTTTTGAATAAGACTACTCCTCTAACAACATGCAAATACCTCCCGGGAAACTAAAGTAAAATCTATCAATCATTCAAGCATTAAATTACTAAGAAAGTTAAACTAGTTTCTTTACTTTTCCTCCCACAGTAGGACTACCAATTATAAACTTTCCTAGCTTGAGATGCGAAATAGTCAAAGAGGCTTAAAATGCTTATTGGCACCAGGGGTCTTACCTTGGAATCGATAAACCTCAGGAATATGGGGTCCATGAATTGACAGAAAAATCAAAATTTTGCAAGTATATACAAGAATTAATTTTTCTAGGCAGAGAATCCAGTTCTCACCATATTCTCAAAGGTGTCTGTGTCCCATAAAAGGTCAAGACCATCCAATGGACACCCAGGCAAGTGCCGACTTGGAAGCAAGAACCACACCCAGGAGAAGTGCTGGTTTTACTGATACACTGCACATACTCTCCCATCTGAGACTCTTCAATGCTTTGCACAAACTCTAAATGGACTCTCTTTATGTGTTCAAGGAGACCAGGAAGCACAGAGTAATGGAATTTGAAACTGGGCAGTCATTTAGTAATAGAACTGGGACCAGGCCTGGTTTCCCTGTTCCCCTGGTTCTTCCTCCACAGGGAAATTCCCTCCCTGCTAGATAGTGTTTAATTATGTGAAGTTTTCTAAACTTGGCCTAATTGAATTTTCCATCATTATTAGGGTAAAAGATGCCCTCGAAGGCCTGGCATCGAGAGACTGATCCAGAGGTTTAACTCTGATCATGCCGGTGGCCGTCTTCAGTTTTCTGCTGTGCACATGTATTCATTCTCTGGCTGGCTTCATGCCTCCTTTGGGCTGTGCTTTTGGCCATCAAGAAGGGCAGAGAATAAGGCCACCAAGAGGATAAGGAGGCTTAACAGCCTTTTTGAAATGAACGTTTTAGTGCAGCAAACAAGTGAATCAAGCCTGCCCTAGCTTTGACATGCAGTATTTATTGAGCACCTACTATGTAGTAAGGATCCTTCCAGGCAGTAGGGATACAGTAGTGCACAAAATAGGTGTGGTCTCTGCTTTCGTGGAGCTTAGGCTTAAGTGTTACCATGACAAAAATTTCCACCCTTCTGCCATGACTGAATTTAATAATCAAGCAGGATCCACCAGAGGCAGAGAGCAGATGTAAAACTACCCAAGATTCAAGCTGAAGTCACCGGGATTTTTCTTCTCCCCCGACTCCTCAAGAAAGAGGATTCTCCCTTATTTACTCTCTATATTCAGACTGTCACTAGTCTGAATGCCCCAAGGTTACAACAGCTCACAGACTGACCCCTTTCTATGCGGTCTTTATATGACATCCCTTTACATGGACACTCTTCCCATTGTCCTCAGATTACTGGGCAATCTTTCCCTTGTTCACCTCCCTGACACGAGTCTCTTCACATCTAGGGTGCACTGCATTCCATGCCACACTGGTTGCCCTGAAACACCACTTTCTTTCGCTTTGGAACTCTGAGTCAAAGCCCTCATGGGAAAACTGTAAGTATGGATGTGGAAGCAAGTCCTTGATACATTACTGAGAGAAAAACAGGCTCATGGTAGAACTATACACAGAATATCAGATTTTGAAAAAACACCTGAGTGTCTATATTTGCATACAGAGTGGTACTAGAAGGAACAGATGTTGAAGGAAGGGCATTTGACTTTTTCCTTTATAAAACTCTGTCACGACTTTAGTTTTAGGAACAAACATGGTATTATTTGGTCATTTTAGAGCTCACACCTCAGGCATATTCCCCTGAGCCTTACCTGAAAACTGTCACAGAAAGGAGGGGTCACTGTGAGGACCCTGAGGAGGTGAGCCCTCAGGAGGTGAGCTGTGCCTTACCTGTCTCTGCATTCCTGATGCTTCCTGCACAGCGCATATGATGACCTCGAGGTCGAAGAGATCAAAGATGAGGAGGAAGGAGAGAGGAAAAGAAAGTCTTGGATGCGCCTGCTAACATGAGCATGGGACCCAGAGCCAGAGAATGAACTGTGCGTCTGCAATCCCTTGCTGGAGACTCACAGTCTATCCTATAGGTGTATTACTGAGCCTTCCCAAGCACAAGGGACTTTATCAGCTGATAAAGATTAAAGGGCAGAACTTGCTTTTAGGGAAAGATAAAGGATGGTGGAAGATAAAAAAAAATGCATATAACTATGGAGGTTTGAAAGCAAACAAAAGGGAAGGAGGCAGAGAAAAATGAAACAAGAGGAGACCCAAGAGGAGGAGGAGAGGTGGCACTGCAGCAGAACCTAGGAAATGCTGCTGTATCTGGAGATGTGGAGAGCACAGACAATAAACGTGGAGGGAGCAATTTCTACCAAGTGATGGAAATCAGTGTCGGACTACAAGGAACTGCAGGATGGTGGGCACTGGTGAGGACACACTCAGTGCTTTGGGAGGAAGCCGAGAGTTGACAAAAGATGTGCCCTTGAATGGGGTTATCAGGACTGAGGGAGGTTACTTCAGGACAGGAGAGAGCGGAACACACTGCTAGGGAGAGAGGGTGAGCCCAGGGAGAGTGAGAAGGTGGAGTGGTTGGGGGAAGGGCAGGAATGCTCACGGTGCTGAAGAAACACGCGAAGATGGGTCTAAAACGCAGAGAGGCAGGGGACAGAGCGGCAGAGGGCAGTGATACAAAGATGTCTGAAGAAGAGGAGGAAACCTGAGGAACCTCCCAGAAGATGGGGGTCACCTAAGGAGAGTGAAGATGTACCAACAGAGCTCACAGGTGGAAAAGGTCTTGGCTCTTTAGCAAGTGGAATTTCTACCCGGGACAAATAATGGAGTGCAGAGCAGCCCTGGGGAACTAAGTGAAGCCAGAGAGCATGAATGATTTTCCTTCCTCTACTTAGTTCATAAGCTTCTCCATGCATAAAATTGGGTGAGTAATTCCTACTCATGCATATCTATAAAAAGACACTGTCTGTGAAACGTTCTGGAGCTAGAGGGAATAAAAACATCAACTCTACCTAAAACATCCATCACGACGAGAGTGATGGGCACTCAGAGAGCCTTCAGATGGGCTGGCCCAGAAATGATATGAAAAGAAGTTAGATAGAGATCGATAGGCTGGGCTGCTTCCAGATTCCTGGTTATCAGTTTTCTCAGCTCAGTAGAGGCCCTTCAAGAAACTCACACAGGGCTTCCCTGGTGGCGCAGTGGTTGAGAGTCCACCTGCCGATGCAGGGGACGCGGGTTCGTGCCCCGGTCCGGGAAGATCCCACGTGCCGCGGAGCGGCTGGGCCCGCGAGCCATGGCCGCTGAGCCTGCGTGTCCGGAGCCTGTGCTCCGCAACGGGAGAGGCCACAACAGCGAAAGGCCCGCGTACCAAAAAAAAAAAAAAAAAACAACTCACACAATGGGAGGCTGAAGGAGGAGCAACACTCATCCTTAGAAAAATAAAGTGGGAAGATGGAGACAGTCACCCTGTCCCTTGTAAATCACAGAAAGAACAAATGAGACATGCACGTAACAAAAGCAAAGAACTGGCTCCTGCTCCAAGTCTGCTCATCCTTCCCCGATCCTTCAGGACCCTGCATACCTCGGCCCACCCCCTCCATAATCCAGTGACAATGGAGTGAAGGGAACACATGCCAGGGTTTGAGTTGGGGACTTGGGTGTGTGGAGGTTTGAAAGAAGGGAGCTCATAAAATAGAATTGTCTGTATCTGGGAGGTCTCTATCTGATTTTGGAGGGACAACATGGATTTTGGAGAGTCATCTTAAAGAATTCTGAGAGAGCTTTTTTGGCTCCACAGAACAATACAGTAACCAATTACTATATAGTCTATCTTCTAATTATGTAATTCTATCTATATATCCTAAGTTAGGATAGTAACTAATTCCATTTAAAATGTCTTCAGAAATGCTGCCTAGGATTTTTTCTACCTTACTGTCATAATAGGAAAGTATTCAAGGAGTACTTTCTAAGCTTCAGCACTTAACTTGACTCACCATATTCTTAAAGATAATTCACTATGTTTTGTCTTCCATTTTTGCTATCAGCCTGTGCTCCTTTGTAGACAGTATATTTTCCCCCTCCAGATTGTTTTTAAAATCGTTGTCTTCCACACTCTGTAGTTTCATTACTATGAGTCTAGAGTTTAAGAATCAATTTCTTAAAAAAAAAAAAAAAGAATTTCTTTTTCTTTACCTTGTTTGTAATTTGATACGCTTCCTAAATCTGAGGATACTCACGTTTCCTTAATTTTGTCTGGCTTGATCATTTAAACTCTTGACTGTGAACTAAGTTAAACATACGACATGGGGTGCTTGACTACCCAAGAAATCACCAAGTATCACACAGTAGGTTTATCAATCCCCAAGAGAGAAAACATTTCATTTACCTTAAAATCTAGTGGTTTTGGTCCTTCAAAACGTCCTGAATTGTGATATATCAGTTTGAAATGATCAAAACAATAATATGAAGGCAAATAAATGAGTGGGTTTCTCTTGAGAGGCGGACGACACTGAGTGGAGTAGTAAAACAGAAAAGAAGAAAGCTCAGGAGGCAGGCAGTTCTCCAAACATTTACTAGTTATGCGGTCATGGAAAAGTTATCTAATGCCTCTGAAGTTTAATTTCTTCATCTTAAGAATGGGAATGACAGATTCTACCACTTGGAGTTGTTGTTAGGATTGATGGAAACATACGTCAAATCGCATCTGACTATAGATTTAAGGGTAGGAACTATGTCTTGCTCACCACTTGTACCAGTTATCAACTTCTTGCCCTTTCAATACATGCTCTGTGATAATGGGCAGAATTCTTTTATGTACTCACTCCTTTACAGTAAGCGGGCTATTCGAATTTCTCTGTATAATGGAAGGACACTGCAGGAGGAAAGGGCTTCTCTTGCTGGTTGCAGCTGCTGTAGAGCAGGACATCTGGTGGTGGTCTGTCCCAGCCACGTGGCCCAGAATATAGATCTTCAGCGACCTCACATTCCCAGTGTGGCTGGGTGAGTCCCACCTACCTACAGCCCTCCCCGCAAAGATCCTGAGCATCCCTAGCCTCCCATCCACAGTGACACTCCTACTCCCTCTGTGCGCCCACCGACCAGCTGCACTTCTGCACCCAGCCCCTGAGGGTTGCTTCCTTTTTCCCAAGCAACTAGGAACCACTCTGGCCTAGGCAACCCAGTGAGCTTCTCTTCCATCCAGATGCTGCAACACATCCTCCACAATGAAATCTGAACCCCAGCCCAGGAGAAGGGTCTTCCTCCCCAGACTGGTCCTCTTTTTGTACTCTCCTTCAGCCCCGGAGGACTCTTAAGACTGCTCTTTACATCTTGAAGTTACTGTTTTGTTACAGCTTAGTAACTCTTCATAATCCTTCTCCTATTTAAATCATTGTGTGAGTTCTGTCCCCCACTGGACCCAGACTGATAAATTACTGCTTTCCTCAGTGCCTACAGCACAATGACCAGCAGTGCACATCAGCTCTCCATGCATTCTTTCCTCTCTTCCCCAGTTAGCCTTGAATAATCTGTGACTTGCTCAAAATCAAAGCATAGCTCAATGTGGAGGGCCAAAACTAGAACGCACTTCCTCTGATTTCTAATCATCTCACCAACTGCTTGGATGTTAATTAATGCCTTTTCTGGGGAATGGCTGGAAACCCTATGGGGGCTCTACCTGGTTTGATCATTTATACTCAAAACTGGAGAATTACTTCCAGTCTGTCTCCTGAAGACTTCAGGTGGATTAATTTACTTCCTCTGGTCACCGCCCACCCAAAAAAAAAGAAAAAGGACTTTTGTTTGACAATCTGATCCCTAGCATGAAGAACATAAACGTCCTAGAGACATTTTTTACCCAAATATGTTAATTCTATTAGTGCCCAATAAGACTAAAATGTAGAAGACATCAAGGCAGGGAAACTGAAATTCAAAAGCACAGTGACTTCTGTAAGAGTACAACCACTCCAGTGTTATTTTTAAACTTTTTAAAAAAATAAGCATGCCCTTTACAGCAGAAAAGGTAAAATAAGCATATTAACTAAGGAAGTGAAAACAAAGAAAAATAAAAACATGAAGTCTACATTTTCCAAGTTTTCCCATTTTATTCAACAGCCTTGTCAGTGACTTGGATGAAAATATTAAAGTTTCACTTAACAGAAAACAAAGAGGGATAGTTAGCCTGTTACCAGAACCTGCTGTGATGGTTTATACTGGGTGAACTCAGCTAAGCTAGAACTGTATATCTTCGCTTCCCTGTAGAACTGCACTTTAGGATTGCTCACGAGAGAAATCTGTGGGGGACTTAGGAGGCCGAAATGAAGTAGCCGTGATGCTCTGAGGGTCATCACTCGTTAGAGGCAGGAAAGGATGAACACGGAGGTGCTAGTGAGGTGCAATTTGTCTTCACTCTCCTGTGCCCCATATCTGGCTGTCCTTCATAACTGTCAGCCCTGCTGAACAACAAGTGAACCCAGGACTGCCAGCAGAAGCTTCACTGCAAACTCAAATGCAGCAGCCATCAAGGGCCTTCAAGCCATCAAATGCCTTTCACAGACATTTGCACCTGTGCCCCTTCACAATTCCACCCAAGCACACAAGCGCACCTAGCATCCTGGACACTCTTGACTTCTAACACATACCAGGGCTGGCTCATGACTCCTCTTTGGTCGTTTCTGGACTTTTACTTCCCAGCTCCTATCGCAACTGTGTAGGTCTAAATCCTATAACAAATTCCTTATGCCATAACACTCCTAGTTGCCTGCTTCCCTGACTCACTCTGGTTCATAAGAATCCAAAAACTATGAATATTGGGTTCAAATGAAATGTAACCAATTTAACAATGGTATATGGAAAGTTCTGTAGTTAGGCTAAAAAATAAAACAGAGAAAACTACAGAAGTAAAGAATGATTAAAAAATCTTGATTGAAAGCAATTACTGTGAATATCCTAAGGCTTCTGGACAATAAATCCACCACGACCTAGGACCTAACACAGTTTGTTTAACAAATAAAAATACAGTATATGTTCTGATTCTTAAAAAACAAAGGCAAAACTCCATCTCATGAGGGTAAAACTGTGTCTCTATAATGTACACGGATAAGACAGCATGAGATATTGTATTAAATTCCAACGTATTTTACGAAGAAATATTATGTTTTGAAATTAGGAAGTCTAGAAAAAATATAATAAAGAATGGCTTCAGCAACTTTAGTGAAATAAGATCTATGTACGTGTAACTCCAGAGAAGAGAGCTAGGATAAATGGACGAAAATTACAGAAACAAAGACTTCACTTAACAAAGAAGACCGTAACAGCAAATACTCTGGAGAAACAGAGGCATCCTGCAATGGAGGGGAAAATGGACTAGATGTTCACCACAGTACTTTAACCTCTTTAAAGTTCATGATTTTAAAAGTTACATGGGGTTCAAAGAGGGGGAATAAGGAGTTTGTACATAATAGGTACAAAGTTTAGAGTGATGAAAACATCTTGGAAACAGTGCTGTTGGTTGCACAACACTGTCATTGTAATTAAGGCCACTCATCTGTATACTTAAAAGGGGATAAAATGGCAAATTTTACGTTTTATATATATATATATATATATATATATATATATATATATATATATATTTCATCACAATTTAAAAAACATGATTCTATAATTCTAGGTGAGAGATGCAAAAGACTCAAATTGAAATTTTGACTTAATAAAAAACAAAAACTTCGTTACTGCTGTGGCAAAATCCCTTCTTTTGACTAGGAAGAATATGTTTTACCATAAAGGAGTTTTCCTAATGTGAACGCTGCAGTAATCCTGTGTTTCATCAAAGGTACAGCAACTATGTATTCTTCAGCAGTGCTACTGAATCCAACTAGAGTGGTTCCTTAAGGGCAGAAAAATAACTGTACCCAGGAGAAAGCTCATTTGTAAATGTTACTATATTATCATGATAACAAATGTTCTTATTGATGATAAAATGGGACATATACAGTTTAGAAAAAAGTCCTCTTTCATCTACCCATAGCAAATAGATATACAAATACACACATACAGAGACTAAAACACCCATAATGTAATACATGAGGGGGAAAAAGTATCTAGGAAACTGGAACAGCATTTCTTTGTTCATAAACATAGGTTGCTAAATTTTGATAGGTCAGGAAGATAGCCACAAGAAATCTACAGCCAGAAAGTCTGCTGCGTGGAGGTTGGCCAAAGAAAAATTCACTTTAAGATTTCTTTGATGTTTTCTACTCCCCACCAAAAACCATTTTTCTTCTTAAAAATGAATGGAAAAAGATCTACCATACTAATACTACTTGGAAGAAATCTTTGAAAAGAACAAAGTTGGCTGAGTGAGACTACCTGATTTCAAAGATTGTTATTAAGCTACAACAATCAAGACACTGTGGTACTGGTGTCAAGACAGACAATTAGATAAATGGAACAGAATAAAGAGTTCTGAAATAAACCACACAGATGTGGATAACTGATTTGCAACAAAGGTACTGCAGTGGAGGAAGAACAGTCTTTTCAACAAATGAGGCTGGAACAACTGGACATTCATTTGCCAAAAAAACCCAACACTGAAACAAAACAAAAACCCCCAGAAAGAACTTTGATATAGCCCTCACAACATATAAAAAAAAACTGGATCAAAATAGATCATACACCTAAACGTAAAGCCTCAAACTATAACGCTTCCAGAAGAGAACACAGAAGAAAATCTTTGCGTCCTTGAGTTAGCAAAGATTTCTTAAATGTGACACCAAAAGCACAACCCATACACTTTATTTTTTTTAATTTTTTGCGGTACGCGGGCCTCCCACCGCTGTGGCCTCTCCCGCTGCGGAGCACAGGCTCCGGACGCGCAGGCTCAGCGGCCGTGGCTCACGGGCCCAGCCGCTCCGCGGCACGTGGGATCTTCCCGGACCGGGGCACGAACCCGCGTCCCCTGCATCGGCAGGCGGACTCTCAACCACTGCGCCACCAGGGGAGGCCAACCCATACATTTAAAAAAAATGATAATATGAACTTCTTCAAAGGACACTATTAAGATAAAGACAAGCCAGACTTGGATAAAATATTTGCAACTCATATATCTGATAAAGGACATGTATCCAAAATTTATCAGGAACCCTCAAAATTCAATAAAAAGAAAACAAAACACCCCAATTAAAAATGGGCTAGAAGATTTGAACAGATGCTTCACAAAAGATATACAAATGGCACATATGATGGAAAGATGCTCAACATCATTACTCACTAGGAAAACACAAATTAAAACCACTATGATATACTACGTCACACACATTTGCAGGGCTAAAAATAAAAAGACTGACGATACTAGATGCTGGCGAAGATGTGAAGGAACTGGGACTCTCAACCACCGCTAGTGGTACAACCGCTTTGGAAAAAAGTTCGGCAGTCTCATAAAAAGCTCAACAGGGACTTTCCTGGCGGTCCAGTGGTTAAGACTCCACGCTTCCACGGCAGGGGGAGCAGGTTTGACCTCTGGTCAGGGAACTAAGGTCCCACGTGCCACAGGGCGTGGCCAAATAAATAAATATTAAAAAAAATAAAGAGACGCACTTTAAAAATCACTCCGAGATTCACCAACCAAAAAGATAATCACTTAAAAAAAAAAAAAAAAAAAAAAAAGATAATCACTTAAAATTCACTTAAAAAAAAAGTTCAGCGTACACCTAACAATCATTCATCCTACTCCTGGGTATTTACCCAAGAAAAATAAAAGCATATGTCTATACAAAGACTATATATGAACAGTCACAGAAGTTTTCCCTGTAAGAGTCAAAAACTGGAAACCACCACAATGTCCATCAACATGTGAATGGCTAAGCAAATTGTGTTAATACTCATACAGTGGGATACAACTTAGTAATAAAAAGGGATAAGCTACTGATATATGCAATGGCAAGGAACGCATCTTAAAATAATTATGCTAAATGAAAGAAGCCAGGCCAAAAAACAGTGGGGGTATACTGTACATATGTATACTGGACACTGAATGACTGTGTTTATACAAAACTCAAGAAAGTACAAACTCATCTCTACTAACAGAAGGGAGATCAGTAGTTGCCTGGGGACTTGGGGGGCAGGAGGGAGATGCAGCAGTGAGGGAGAGAGGGAAAGATTACAACAGGGTACAAGGAAACTTCTGGGGGAGACATACGCTCAGTATCTTGACTGAGGTGATGGTTCTAGAAGTGTACACATATATAAAAACTTACCCAATTATTCACTTTAAATATGCTCAATTTTTATATGTCAATTATACCTCAATAAAGCTGGTATAAAAAAATAAAAACAACAGCTTACTGGGGATATAAAACTTTGGGGAAAGTTCCTTCTTTCAAACCGGGAAAAGGCAAGATTAAAGTTCATGACCACCATCCCACACAGAGGTCGCTTTTGTATGGATACGATGCCACTGTAAAAAAATAAAAACAAAAACAAAAAAAAAACAAGAAACACTTCCTTTTACAAAGCGCAAATGACAGAGGTTTGTCCATTCACATCCTTCAAGCCCAGTTCCGACACAACTTGTTTCTTAAAGCCTTTGCGCTATCACTCAAGTAGAAAGTGATTATTCCCTCCTGTGGATCACCATACCACTTACGTTAATTTTCAGATATTAATTCAATACATTTATCCATCCACCCGTCACACATTTACTAAATGCCTCATAGAGAGAACAGACACAGGCTTGGTGCTAGAAATACAAAAGTGAGCTGAACATAGTTCTTCACTGGCAAGAGCCTCACAGTCCAGTGGCAAAAGACAGATTCATTTCGAAGTAGCAGTAGCTATAACAAGTATTTCAACAAACACAAGCACAACAGAAACACAGAGAAAGAAATCCATTTTGTCAGACACACTGTCTTGTACCACAATGATTTGTTCAGGACTCCATTTCCCTACCAGACTAAAGCTTCCTGAGAACAAGGGACCGTAACTTATTTTCGCCATCTACTAAATTACCTAGCACAGTACCTGGGATGAGTGTTCTAAATATGTATACATATTTGAATGAATGGAAATTCCATTTCACAGGCAGCTACTCTTTGACTCAGCAGGGCCACCATGATGTCAACTTCTCAGGTGAGTTCCAACCTTAATTTACTTTGGCAACCGAGGCAAGTAATTTGAGAGGAGACAAAATCAAAACTTAAATCTAGACCCCCAAATCCCAAAAGACTAGCTAATACCCCTTTCCCCCCAGTGAAGAAAACAGTAAGGAATAAGAGGTGGGGTAGGGCTTGGTCAGCGGAGATTTAGGACAAAAGAATGACACAGATGAATCAAGGCCCTGCGCGGGTCCCAGGAGGGCACTGGCTTTGTGTATGTATTGCTATCAGGTATCCCTCTGCCCAGAGAGTACACATGAATGGCAGTCATCTAGTCTGAATAGGAATACCAGTCTCATTGTAAAAGCAATTTCTATGGATTTTATTTGTGACTTTCTGCTTTCCCAAATGATCATAACCCCCTTATCTATGCTCAGTTTCTGAAGAGGCAGAAAGGAAGAACAGACAACTGTGGGGAATTGTAAGTACAGTATAATGGGAAAACCCAGTTCTCTCATTTTTATCAACATACATGCAATTATGAAATTTCAGTTAACTAAAAAAAAAAGTAAAAAACAACAAAAAAAGAAATTTCAGTTAAAATAAAACTAGCACAAAATGAAAAGGTCTCAAGTGACAACTAAAAGACTTGCATTGAACATCAAGCAGAAATCCTTCATAGTTCCCTTAGTGCTACTGAGCACGAGAAGAATTTTCCTCTCTTTCTTAAAGATAGAGCAGATTTGCTCCTTGTACTTACATCTACAGAAATAACAGGTCTCGGGAGGGAAAAAGGAGAAATTTATTTTAATTTGTCTGGACCCACCAGCCCAACAGATGGCTCCCAGAGAGGACCGGTGTACCCTGGGGACTGGGCTCTTACCTGTAGATAGGGTCCTGCATCACCAGCATCTTGCTCTCATCCCACGTCCACTCCTTTTTCTGCAATAAAAGAAGCTGTAAATGAATAAGTTAGGCTTGTCCTCAGCTACAGAACCAGGGCACACACTGAGCTACTAATGCCTATGCAAACACATGCATTTGCTTCTGGCCTTTTTCCCCTCTAAGAGGGGATCTGGTCTGATCACTTTCCTTCAAGCACTTTAGAAGAGTGTCTCTCAAGGGTGCAGAGGGTAGGCAGGAGCCAAGGGGTCTCAGGAGACTGCGATCTAAGTCATACTTTCATGGAGAAATCACCAAGAAGAAAAAAAAAAAAAAAAGATCATACATTACTCCAGAGGAACAGGAGAGGCAGGGAGAACAAAAGGGAGAAGGGGTCATAGAGACGGAATGATGCCATCAAATGCAAATGATATGTGGACCCCAGCCTGCCTCCCTTAAAGAGGGCGAGAAAAGGCTGAACACAAGCCTGGCAAGCCAACTAGTACATTTACAGCCACCCATAAGAGGATACTCAGCTGGCTTTGAACCTAACTTTCTGTGAACACAAAGGAGACAGACCCCTAAGCAGCTGGGGATGAGGACAGGAATGAGGATGTAGGAAGGTGGGGGGAGAGGACTCTGGGGCAGTCCTGGAGACCCCAGATGCTTGATGAGGTCAGCAGCACCCCAACATGTTGGAGAAGCAGCCACCACATGCCCTCAGGTCCCACCCGTAGGTGCAGGGACAGAGGATTCTGCTCCAGCTTCACTGGCCTTTGTCACAGGGGCAGTGCTGTTCAGGACACCTGGGGAAGAACACACTCAGCTCCCCATGGAAGAGAAAGGGGGTAGGGGGCTCATTACCAGCTGGCAGGGGTGAAAGTCCCTGCACTCTTCTTAGCCGGAGAGCCTGGAATCCCCTGTTACTCCTGGCAAAGGGGGAGTCTAGGCTTCCCACTCACAGTCTTTGCTGGCCTGGGTGGTTGGGAGCCCGTTTTTCTGGGTTGTCTGGCTGGAAGTTTTCTGCCTTGCTATGCCGTCTCTTCCCTCCTCCTTTGGCTAGAGAGAGAGCAGGCTTTGCTGGGGGTTCTGTGCCATATCCAGGTTGCAGGCTTCTTCGGCTCCGAGGCTGGGCTATATGAGATTAAAACTAACCTCAGGGAGCTCACAGCTGTGTGATGCCGTGCGGCCCCAGCCAGTCTGCCTTGCCCCACTTTTACGTTTGTTTTACAGATGATGTCCAGGGTTTTCCGTTGTACTTTAGCAGGAAGAATAGAGAAAAATGCACCCATCCAAAAAGTGAAAGCCTGATTTGTACGTTTTTTTAAAAACTCCAGATGCCAGGACTCCAACTCTTTGGAGTCACTCATATGATGGGTCTAAGCTCACGTGAGGCCCAGTAATCTGTAGCTCTAACAAACATTTCGGGTGATTGTGATGTGACCCTAGGGTTGAGAGCCATTCTTCTATACCAAAGAAAAGGTATAAACTGAAATCCCCAACAGGAGGATCTCTTTCACGCACAGCATAGTCCTCTGGAGTCTCAGGCCTGGCACAGGAAGGGTCTCCTGACACTAAAGACAGCCAACCGATGGTGATCCCATTAACCACTGTCCCTGGCCAAGGCCCACCCCTGGTGTTACTCAATAAACAGCCACTGTGAACTAAACACCTGGATGACTAACAGCAGAGGCTGCTCTGCTTCTGAGGGAATCGAGCCTCAGTTTTCTCATGTTCTTACCATCAAGAAAGTCTGCTCGTAAGAGTCCTTGCTGCTCTGATGTAATTTTCAAAGTTAACACAAGAGTTAATAACTCAGTGCACCAAAAAGTCCATAAAACTCTGAGAAGCTGCCACTCCCACTGCCCCTCTCAGAGGAAAGCAGCCCCAGAGAGGGTTCTTTCTGAGTGTGGGTGACTTGGCTCATGCTGCGTGCAGCTGATGAGCCATCCTTGCTAACCCAGCCGTGACTGACGGGGCTCCGGATCAGCACCCGACTGCACATGAGGAAGGTCAAGCGTCACAGAGGGGTTGGCCAGACCTGCCTAGTCCTTGAGCTCCACGATGAGAAGACCCAGTTCCACCCACTCACATCCTCTCTTTGGAGACTACCAAGTCCTAGCCGGAGCCTCGGCTGAACCCCCAGTCACGGTAGGTGGTTTTTGTGACCAGCTGCATACTTTCCACTCAAACAGACTGCACTGCTGAGGAAGAGGAAGCATTGTGTGCCAGCCCATGTTTCCGCCTAGCCTGAAACAAGCCTCTGTTAAAGTTGATCTGGGAACGGCTCTTCCTTGCAAGTCTAAGGAATGCAACTAAATACATTCATCAAAACGAAAGAATAATGAGGCAAAATAATACAGAGTAAATATTTTTCTTTCTCTGGAAGACATGAGAAGGATGGAGAGACCAGACTCCCAGGGAACCTTGTGTTAATTTATTGAGGAACATCAGAAGGGTCCACAGCAGGCAGTAAATACTTTCCTTTTCAAAGTGATATCAGCATCTGTATAGAATATCCTGGCCAAAAATAATAAACATCTTTTCACTTACTTACTTACTAATTTTCCTTTTCTGAAAATCCCATCAAAATCCATTTAAGTAAAATCCATAAAATCCCATCAGATCTCCCTTTAAAGGTCTTGCAGTAATTAATCCTTGCATGAGTCCATTCAATCTATGCAGGGATAAGGAAATTATCAAAATAACTCAAAGGGTTTGGCGGGTAGACGGGACTCAACAACGTTTCAGTTATTCAAGAACCTAAGGCAAATATGGTTGGAGCATTTTAACCCAATCTCCTCAATGCCTGAATGACGCTCCAACACTTTGATAACTAAAGCCTCTCCACTCCTCCTCGCCACACACTCAATATCCTTCCATTCCCACCATCTTTCAAATAAGACCCAGAGCAGTGCAGTTTCTTGAGCAAGGTGTCCCCCTAGTTAATAGCCCAGTCAAGACTAGAGCCAAGTTCTCCTGATTTTTGGACCCGTACAGGTACTCCGGGTACAATTCAGAGTCAACATGGTATTATCTGAATAGCGTAACTCAGAGGGAGGCAACGCATGTCTTAAAAACGATTTGATTCTTCTCTTTGCTCTGACATTGTTTTACACATCTCCTCCATTTTTCAAACGCTGTAGAGAAAAAAAAAAACACACACACACACACACACAAAGAGATCACCCCCTCCTCACTTTTCTATATGGAAACGTTCTTCTAAGGAAAAAATTTTAGAAAAAAAAAAGGTTAACGAGAGAAAGAAAACAGGAAGAAAAGCTACTGATCTACCTTTATGGGATTATAAATCAAAGTTGGCTTCAACCATAAAACAGAGACATACTACTGAATGGTAACTATAGCCAAACTCAGTTGAACTGTCCACAGAAAACTCACACAGCTCCAAGTTACATCTGAAAACCACTTTTTTTTTTTTTTTTTTAGTGCTTGGAAATAAGCCTTGGAGTCTTGGTAGCTAGGTGAGGAAATTTTCAGTTTTGCTACCCACTGTCCTCAATGAGCTATGGTCTCCAAGATATGCCAGGAAATGAAGACATTTCAAGTCCAAGTGGGAGTGGAAAAGGAGGTGGAGGGAGGGAAGCGAAGAGGAAAGGAAGAGGGGATACATCTTTAAAGCTGTCAGCACCTCTTTGAGTGCTTTTGAGGGAAAGAGCACCCTTCACAGCCGTACTCACTGCAAACAGCCCAGGGGGACCAGCAGGACTGATCGAGGCTGGTCTTCAGGCTCCTTCCACCTGAAGCCCAGGCTCAGGCAGGGCCTCACTGGTGTCACTGGGAGCAGAGACAGTACCAGCATTGAGGCCAGTGAGTGAGGCCCAGGGAGACAAGATCTACCTCCTCACTAGCTCCAAAAATATCAAGAAATGGGGGTAAAAATATGAGTGGGCAGAGTACCTAGTGGAGCAGACTGATGCCCTTGGGGCAGCTGTCTGGCATTTTGCCATACATATACAGAATTGGGGTATCACTCCTTTCTCTTACTCTTTGTCCCCTCCATACCTACGAAGGACACTCAAGGCACTGTTGAGCCTTTTAAGAGGCCTCTGAATTCGTTTATTAACCTCTCTCCATGCCTTTCCCTACCCCAGCAGTCTCCCCTTCCCTCCTCTTTTTCTTCACTTTTAAAAATGAATTCCTTACTCCAAGGTGACTAAAAAGTCATGAGATGTAGAGCGTAGCTTCACTTGAAAGAAGGTTCTGCTTCGTCTATTGGCCAGTAAAAAAATTTCCGGAGAAGACAAGATGTTATCACAAGAATGTGCCCCACAGACCTCCAGTTACAGGAAGTTTAACTAACCAAGGGCCCCTGCTGCTGCATTCTGAAATCCATCATTACGTACACGCAGGGGCCCTGCCCCCAGACAATGACCAGTGTGCGGGGATCCTGAGGAAGCCCATTCCTAGGAGACACAGGGATCCTCTGACAGATGACTCTGGCTTCAGAACTCCCTGACAGCCCTGCCAAACCTTCCTCAGGCCGTGCTGTACTCTCAGAGACCTTCACCAACCTACCTGCCTTCCTTCCTTCCTCTCTCCTTCACTTGGAGTCAGACCCACACTGAAATCTGACAGCTATCCCAGCCTTGCCTCCCCACCTCCTCCCACAGGCATTTAATCCTGTCTTGGCATTTACTTGTTGGAGGACCTAGAATAACACAGAAAGTGAGAAAGTTAAAAAAAAAAAAAGGAAAGATACAGGAAAGTCATATTTAGCTGCTTCGCTTTTTGTTCTCACAGGAAATTTCCCAGTTGATATGGGAAAAAAAGTCCTTTCTTCCATTTAAGAACTTTATATATTGCTTCCTTGACACTATCAAAATTGATCTCAACTTTACAGACAAACAATGAGGCTCCGGAAGTTAACTTACTCCCCTGCAAGGCCATCTAGTTCAGGGATTAAAGTCCAACCTGTCTACCTCTAGACCCCATGTTCTCTTTGCTACTCCAAGTGATGAAGTCAAAGGTTTTCACTCTCCACTGCCAGGAAGCTTTTCACTTTCAACAGAGGGAGAGGGTAACGGGCTTTCAGTATATGCTTTTATAAGACCTCCGAATGAGGTAAGCACATCCTTGAGTCTAGATTCTTCTCTTCTCTTTATCTAATGAGCGCAAATATCCATTCCTCCATGGAAAGTGACAGCCATTTTGTTATTCCAAAATCTCCTGCCAGGGAATATTATATGGGAACTGGTTCAGAGGTAGGTCTGCCTGGAACAGGGCCAAGAACAGAAAACAGACTCAGGGATACTTATCAGAGAGGTCCTTCCTCCCTTTGGAACCCAGAAATGGATATGGCATTTTTGAAGGCCTTCCCCAGGAACCCAAAAGTAGAGGAAGAATTTGTATTTCCATTTGTTTCCTATCCCTACTGGAAACTATCAGTAGGCACATCACACAAAGTCTGTCCGCTTTATCATTATTTATGCTCCTGAGAGCAAGGGTGACTTCTCAAAAAATAATGAGAAAAAAAATTTTTTTAAATCACCTTGCAAAGGTCACATTAACTCAGCTTGGCAAGTTCTCCATGCCTCCAGACAAAACAGGATTAGCCTGAGAACACAGCTACCACCCATCTTAAGGTATAACCTATACAGATATAGAAAACACATTTCAAAACTGAAGCACTAAATAAGTTCTCACACAATGCACAAAATCCCTAATATGCCTGTTTGAAAACTAGCAGAAACATGGTAGAAAGAAGACTGGACTCAGTTTAGTCCTGGCTCCATAACTAGCTGGGTGACCTGAGGACTGTTACTGGGCCTCTCTTGTTCTCTGTCATCTAATAAATTAGGGGATCAGACTAGAGCATTTCTAAAGCTCTTTCTCCCAAAGTCTGGTTCTATAATTCTAAGTGCCTCCTTTTCTTACCCAAATAGATCTAAGTTGTGTGTTTCTATAGGAACTAACAGTACCCTTTGAGCAGGAAACTAGCTTCCTTGTGATGTGATATCCCAGTGACAGGGTAACGGCTAGAAGTTAAAGACACTGGATTAATTAATTAGGCATTTCCTATAGAGCAGTTTTTCTTTTTCTTTTTTTTTTTTTCATCTTTATTGGAGTATAATTGCTTTACAATGGTGTGTTAGTTTCTGCTTTATAACAAAGTGAATCAATTATACATATACATATGTTCCCATATCTCCTAGAGCAGTTTTTCTCTAAAGGATTCTGAAGAGATTAGTACACACACAGCAACATGGTAGTGGGAAGAACCCACGTGGGATCTGAAGAAGACAGACCTGGTTCAAACCTCAACTTCACCACTGATGGGACTTGAGGTCTTAGGCAAGTTGCTTAATCTTCTTCTGCAAACCAGGCCTTAAAATGGTACCTACCTCACAGGATGGTTGTGTGGATCTAATAACCTTACACTGCATCAAACAAGGCCTGGTAAATGGCAGAGGCTCAATATCAGTGTTAGCTATTACCGTTAGCTGTTCTCATCGTCATCTTAGTGTGTAATCACGTTCATCAGCTTTGCCCCCACTGGTCTTCTACCCTCTCAAACAGATGAAATAGAGCTGGAAAGAAGACACGGTCCCTGGCCCTAAAGGCTCGCAGCCTATGGGGTAAAGAGACAAATAACTATAATGCAATGTTATAGGAGCTATGATAGACCTATGTATGCATAAAGTGTCATTCAAAATAGCTAATTTTGCTGGAAAGGGTCCATATCTAATACCCCTATGTGTCCTACCCCGTTCCTTGAACATGGTAGACACAGTAAATATTTGTTAATGAGAACAGCAGAGCCTTTCTAGAACAATGCTTTAGGCTATCCCAACAAAGTTACTGGTGTATATGAGAAACCAGAAGAAACAGAGGCCCTTTAGGGTCCTTTTGTAGAAAAATCCTTTGGATGAAGTTCAAGACTCATCTTCCTTATTCAGAAGTCCCCTCCCTAGCAAATGGTGCAATAGTGTGATTCCAACACTATAATAAATAATCATCGTCATATACACAGGAAAGATTATTACTTGGGCCTAGTTGGGAGTTGAAGAAAATATACTGATTGAGGAACAACAAAGCAAAGCCAATTGTCTTAGTAGCTGGGTTCACACCACAAATACAACCTAAGATTCAAAAGGGAATTTGAGATTCATTATCTGTTAGCGTCAGTTCAAGATAACAGCATTTTAGACACATTAATATAACCAAAAAGATTTTTTTTTTACATCTCTGTAAGAGATGATCACAATACACTTGGCTACTGCCTGCATTAGAATAGAGCACCTGAAGATCAGAGGTACTGAAGAAGTCCTACTCATAACGTTAGCAATTTCCACTGAGGCCTTTCTACGCTTGGGAAGGCTCTCACCCTTGTTTTGTTTTGTTTTTTTAAATGGGAAGGTTGACAGAGGAGAAACAGCGAGAAGAATGTGACAGCCAAAAGTGACAAAGGAGACTTCATTTGACCCAACTGCTAAGTACTTAGTTCTTCCTGATTTAATGACCATGATACACAAAACATGTTCATTCACCCAGCTAGCCAACAGCCCAAATCGTTGGAAACACATTACACATACCAGGTGTCCAAGTGAGTGCTGAGCTTACAGAGGTGGCCCCTGCCCTTAAAACATTCTCTGGAGAGCAGGGAGTCCCTGTAAACATGTTTCTCCCCACAGCCCGGAGGCATACCACCATTCAACAGTCATGGACAGGCTAGGCAAAGAGAGGCGGCTTGGTGGCTGCTTTGGGAAGTGTTTAACCTCTGAGGTTCCCATCCTGCCTCCGAAGTTCAGGGGGCAGAAACACACAAACCTATTTGGCCTCTAGGGTCTGCTTTCTCTGTAGCCCAGAAGGTTCTCAAAAACCTGAATACGCACAGGTGACCTATACAAACACAGGCAAGCACCAAAAAGCACGGTGCCAGAGCTGGTGCAGAGTAATTGATCTGACAATGGTAAAGTGATCACCTAATCCAACTCTTCATTTTATAACTGAAGCTCCAAAAAGCAAAATAACTTGCTTAGAACCACACAGTCAGAAAGAGAAGAGCCAGGACTACAACCCAGGTCTCCTCTCAGCTGAGGGCTCCTTCCAGCATGTCACACTGACCCAGCAAAAAGCAACATGTTGGCCACGCTCTAGCCTTCTTGCATGCTAAATAGCAGCAGTGGCTGGGTCTTGAGGGACTATTTAAATAGATGGGCTAAGGCAGCAATAACTGTAACAAGAGGACACAAGGACACACAGTGGGGCCGGATGCCACCTCAGCTGGAACTGAGAGTCATTCCTGCAACAGAATGGGACAACTTCTGAGGAAGTCGCCTCTGGTCCCCTCCCCCACTGAACCCTGCTACTTGTCCACACTTGGACTTAAAGCACCTCCCAAGATCAAGACTCAAAGGTAAACGTATCAAATGCGGGCAGGGGTCTGAATGCCAGGATGACAGGAGATGACCCTTGTCACTCATGGGATACGAGGACTAAGCAAGCCAAACAGCTGACTATAGGCCTTTGGCCCCTGCCTCACTCTTTGCTCCAGCTGTAGCCTCTCAACAACACTGTTGCTGGTCAAAGCAGACCACCTCACCAGATAAGGGAAGGATTCTGTCCAGAAGGTAGCCTAGAAAGAAAAGCTATCCCACGCCTGCCTACCTCCCCTCCTTCCCTCTTCACCAGAGTTTGTGGCTCAGAGTCACTTACCTTTTTCTTCTTCTTCAGGATCACTTTCACTCCATCCACTGAGACCATAATGCTCACCTTCTTCTTCTTGATGTTTTTGGCTTTAAACTCATACTGCAAGTGAGAAGAGAACAAAGAGCACAATCCAGTTAGATCAGTGCATCTGCACAGCCCCAGCGAGCCCATGACCTGGAAAAGAGGGCCACAGATGGGTCTAGGGAGCTGATGCAGTTTCTGGGGACATGAAGCACCTCAGGGGATGTAAAAGCAGGCAGACTGTCTGTAGGCAGGGGCTCGGCAATATTTGGGTTGGAACAGGGACTCTGAATGGTCACTGGTTTCACCACTCAGCTATCAGGTAGGGCCATGGGAATGGACCTGATCCATTCTATCAAGATGAAAACAGGGGCTTCCCTGGTGGCGCCGTGGTTGAGAGTCCGCCTGCCGATGCAGGGGACGCGGGTTCGTGCCCCGGTCCGGGAAGATCCCACGTGCCGCGGAGCGGCTGGGCCCGTGAGCCATGGCCGCTGAGCCTGCGCGTCCGGAGCCTGTGCTCCGCAACGGGAGAGGGCACGGCAGTGAGAGGCCCGCGTACCAAAAAAAAAAAGATGAAAACAGAGCCTACTTTGAAAATCTCATGAGAAATCCAGAACCTTCCCTCAATAACTCATTCTGACATTTAATGACTTCCGTTGTCAGGCAAGTTTTCCTCGTGTCTACCCAAATGCTGCTGGGACTCTATTCCATCCTCAATGAAGATTAGGAAGATCTGGCACCCATCTTCAAACCAGGGTTTTTACATACTTAAGGATCATTATGATATCTAAGTTATTCTCTGCAAGTTCAAGTCCCAAATTCCTTTATCTGTAGGTCAGTCTCCAAATCTACCCATAGCCCCATTAACCTAAAATATTCTAGAGAGTATTCTTAAAAGGATCTGACTAATGATAGTTATAAGGGAGGGCATTACCTTACAAACCCTATATTCTAAATTTCTATTTGCAATCCTGAATAGGCCTGCTTCAACCACAACTACACTGCTGAGGGATGCTGGACCTCATCCTCAATCCCAGATATTTTTCTGTCACATTTGCTCACTCACAGCCATTTCTTAGGTTTGTGCAGATATTCAGAATGGTGGAATAATTCTACACTTTCCTCACTGAACTTCATTCAGAGCGCTTAGCCATTTTCATCTGGTTCCCATCTTGGTATCACCACCTAGCAAACTTACCTGCCAAGCTCTCTACTCAAAGATCTGGCCTACAGATTAAAACAATAACAATACAAGACCTGGGGCCAAAATCTCTACTCCAACCTACAGGCTCTCTTCTCTGGGACCTTTTATACTCAAAACCCTTTCCCACCATGCCACCACCCAAGCTTAGTAAGGCGTCCAGCTCCTTGCCTGGACATCTAAAACCTAACTATTTCTACTTGGTGTTTTGACAGGTATGAACCTAATCCACCCTAACAAGATGAAAACATAACCTACTTTGAAAATCTCATGAGAAATCCAGAACTTTCCCTTGGCCATGCCATTTAATACTCTGATTTTAAGAACTCAGATTAGAGCTTCTTACTGTGTCTGTATTCTATCCCTTCCACTGAAGTCTCAGATCATTTTCTTACTCTGTTGCAGAGTTACTGCTGATGCCCACTGGCTGTCAGCTTCTTAGAGACAAGGGCATGACCTAGCTAACTGAGGTGAAATATTTTTCTTTACTTCGTCAGGGCAGGTTCTGGTTTACTGCTGATCTGAGTTTCCAGGTGATGGCAACATACATCACTCCCCAGTCTGGTGGTCACTTCTCCCAGCCTCCCAATCACTCTATCCTGTCAACAGCTGTCCTTTTTACCAGCGATCCTGAAAGGACAAACCGGAGCAGCAGACACATAGGAGAAAGAGAAGAAAACTTCAGCTTCGGACTCTGCTTCAGAGTCTGGGAACCCAAAGCCAATTAAGAGTAATACAATAAAAGAGAGCAAGTGTGTCTGACAGGATGGGGAGAAGTGCTATCTGTACTGGAGCCTGGCTTATAAGAGGGCCTCGGCCACGTAACAGATTTCTCTCTAGGTCAACAGTTGTAAGCTGGTGAAGGCTAGAGCTGTGGGACTGGCATGCACTTCAGGACACAGCTACATTTTGCAGTGTGTCCCCTGACTGCAGCATTCTGCTCAGGTGCAGCACTAGATGAACTGAAATTACCTCTGGGTGGGAGAACTAGCATGAGAATCTGTAAGTTGGCTGACTTTGGCCTTGTGCCTGCTGGGAGAGGTGAACCAGCTCCATTTCGTGACCTCACCTGCATTTACCTCTGCTCACAGGCTTTTAATGAACACAGTCTTTCAGCTGTGCCTCCCCTGGGGACAAATCACTAAAATCACAGCTGCTCCTTCCAGTCGGAGGAGGGCAGAGAGGTGTGTTTTGATCAACTCAGGGGGGAGACAAGGGCTTAAGAGTCCAGGAAACACCCAGAGGTGGATAAAACCTGCCCTAGACAGGTCAATCCTTGACCGTTTTATTGTCTTTGCTCTCTTCCAGCATGTCACTCTCACAAGCTCCACATACTTTCCTCTTCCCTTTTTCCAGCAAAAAAGTCAAAACAGTGAATACTAAGTACCTATCTCTGCAGCGCAGGATGTCACCTCCCAGCCCTGGTTTCGGAGAGCATATTGCCTGCCAAACCAGACCTTAAATGTCTTATATTTCCAGGAAAATCTTGTAGCTGGCCATATCTCTTTCTTGTTTCATCCACCACCCAGCCTATTGGTTTCATTCTCTCTGGGATCTTTTTTTTTTTTTTTTTTTGCGGTACGCGGGCCTCTCACTGTCGTGGCCTCTCCCGTTGCGGAGCACAGGCTCCGGACGTGCAGGCTCAGCGGCCAAGGCTCACGGGCCCAGCCGCTCCGCGGCATGTGGGATCCTCCCGGACCGGGACACGAACCCGCGTCCCCTGCGTCGGCAGGCGGACTCTCAACCACTGCGCCACCAGGGAAGCCCTCTCTGGGATCTTTTTAAAATCAGAATCCCCCCACCCAAGGCTCGCAAGAGACGCCCAACCAGCTCTTTGCTTGTGTACCTGAAACCTGAACTATTTCCACAGTTCGTGTTTTGACAGCGTTGGCCATGCCTTTAATACCCTGATCTTAAGAACTCAAAATGCAGCTAAACATTCTCTTCAGCTGAAACGGGAAAACAGCCTCTAATTCGATCACGGTGCACATACTCCCAGGTGGCTCTTCTATGGTGTGTGGGCTGTGGGCACAGTAACTACGTGTTACTGTGAGAAGCATGAGCAAACGATTGCATTATAACCTTAGTGACAGTGACAGTGACAGTACAGGTGCTCCGCCTTACAACATCTGCTGGAATGCTCTCTGAAGGGCTTCAAAATGAAGAGGGCAAAAGAGGCATGAAATAGCCTTCTAGGCCCTGTTACAGCTGCCAGTATGTACTACCTGACTGCTGCTTAGAAGACTCTTAGGTTTGACACACTTTGCACCTACTCCACCTGTCTGGTCGTCAGATGTCCCAAACCCTTCCCAACTGAAGAACAGGTACTCAAATGGTAGCTTTGTTGAAAACTAGGGAAATGAAATCAAGGGTCTGCAAAGGTTTAAATCTTTATTATCATAAAACCATTCATTTAGATGGCAATTATATTTCACTTGGACAACCATGTTATTGTGCTTTTACTGTGGGGATGGAAAATGGATTTGGAACAGAGGAGATGCTGGCAGTGACTAGAACAGAGAAAAGAGACTCACAGGGACAAGCCCTCCTTTTTTACCAGACTGTGCTGCTCCGAGGGGCAGGAGGGCCCAGGAGGAAGCATCTGTGTTCCTGAGGATAGGAATCTAGTCTGCCCAGGCTTTGCCGGGGGCTGAAGAACAAACAGGACTGCTGATGCCACCATCTGTGGCCCAGGCCCGCCTCCCACAAAGCCCATGCCAGCTCTGGAGTCTGTGCCAACAAGGCCTGGCTCTTCCCCCAACGTGGCCAGGCTGACCTGATATATTTGCCTTGCTAGTCAGAGCCCCACCAACAAGGACAGATTAAGCCTTACAGGACCTGACCTTGTAGGGAACAAAACAATGCAAGCCCTGGAACTAGAAAGACCAAATGTCTAGGGTTCAAAAACAGAGCCTTGGGACCCTGCAGGGGAATAGTAGCCCTGGAACTTAGAGTGCTGTGCCAACCAGTGAGGCCCATGAAGGGGAAACTGGGTAGAGGGAGGGGTTCAGATCCAGCAGGAGCCAGGAGTAAACACTCAACCAGGACATTGGCTGGGAAGTCAGAGAGCTGCCAACAGAACAGGATATCTCTGATACCCCAATGCTTCCCTGTCCCCAACTCCCAGAACCACCTCCTAATCTTGTGTGTCTCCAGTTTCAGCCACAGGGTGTCCAAGAAGGGGAAGCATGAGGTCTGTAACAGGGGAGTGAGTTAAGGAAGGGACTGGCCCAGCCCTGGGCTTGAGGCTGTACTGCAGAAATAGAAGTAACAGAATCACTTTCTTAGTAGTCAGGAAGGTCGGGGCTGTATACACACACGCACGTGCGCGCGCACACACACACACACACACACACACACACCCTCTTAACAGTCTATTTTCACAATAATGTCTAGCTCCCTGAAGAATCTAGTTTTTTTTTTTAAATAAGGATCCTTGGTTCCTCAATTACCTTGTCTACAAACAACTTACCGAGTGATGCACTCTCGCACCAGCTATGTAAGAAGCTGGTCCTCTCACTCGTCTCCATAAAATTTCTTTTGCCTAGCTCCTTCTCACTGTCCCCACAATGCTTAGTTAGGAATCAAGATGCTCAGAGGCTACCTTACCAAGAGAGGAGATTTAGTTTGCAAACGCAGATAGTGATGCTCTTGCTTGGTAAGTCCTCGGCTTATAATCAGCTGTGTTCACCACCTTTCTAGAGTAAATCTTGAGGCTTTGCTTCCTGTTCATGATCACAGGAAATTTAAAAGTGAATTCTAGTAGTGCCACTGGGTATTTTAATCATATTCTGCCCATAGTCTTGGTTTCAGGAGTGCAAACACATCTCCACAACAAAACTGTAAGCACCTCAACCAAAGGCACTGTCTTGTCAAGGGTTTGTAGGAAATCATTTTGCACTTAACATTTGAAAGTTTAACAGCTTAGGTAATAAGATACGAAATCTGAGTACGTCCATATTCAGAGCATACTCACAACAGCCCAAAGGTGGAGGCAACTCCAGTGTCCACTGATGGATGAACAGATAAACAAAATGTGTTAGAGACATATAATAGGATTTACTCAGCATTAAAAAGGAGATTCTGACACGTGCTACAACATGGATGTAGCTTGAAGACATTATGTTAAGTGATGTTTATGTTAAGCTGGAACAAACAGACAAATACTGCGTGATTCCACTTACATGAGGTACCTAAGAATAGTCAGATTCAGAGACAGAAAGTAGAATGGTGGTCTTCAGGAGCTCGGGGAGGGGAAAGAGTGAGGAGTTAGCATTTAATGAGTACAGATTTTCAGTTTTGGAAGATGAAAAGATCTGGAGACTGACAGTGGTGACGGCTGCACAACAATATAAATGCTGTATGTAGATGTCACAGAACTGTACATTTAAGAATGGTTGAAATGGAAAATTTTATGTAATGTATATTTTACCACAATAAAAGATAAAAATCTGAAAACACTGTAACAAACACATTTCTTCTCATGGCAAGTCCCCTTAAATTCTGCTTGTGAAAGGATATTGCTGTTACTCTCCCACATGCAAGTCAAACATGCCATACTTTTCCATACTTCCATGTAATTGCATTTGCTAATGTTTATGCCCAGAATGCCCTCTCCCCCTGCAATCTGCTTGGTGAACTCCTGCTTATTCTTAAAATATCGACTTAGCCTTCTCCACAGAGAAGCCTTGCAGGTCGACGCCCCCTTCCCGTATGCTCCCACGGAACTGCACCATCCACTTGGTTGCTACAGCAATATACCAGCCTCCACTATCATTCACCATTGGTTGGTTGCATATTTCCCCACTAGGCCATGTCCTCCTTGAGAGCAAGTAACATGACTTACACATATTTGTACCCAAGACTATAGCACCAGGACACAGGAGGGTGATAAATGAATGTCAAATAAATTAATGAACACAGTGGTTAAATCAGTTAAATAAATTAATTGACAGTGGTTATTCACAGAGCCTGAGAAAACATGACACTGTCCACAAAGGTATAATAAAATAAATTCCCCATAAGTTAATTAACTGATTAACAAGTTATCAAAACCTAGATTCCATTCCATGGGCATAAGGACTTTAAGAAGACCTGACTTGAATTATTCCAAACTCCACAGCACAGTGATAAGTACCTTATCTTTTGCTTGACCCATACTTCATTAAATGAAAACATTTAGAGCTTCCTTCACTGGTCAAGGCTATTCTCAATCATCTTATGGCACAGTTAGAGGTAAGAAATCAGGGGGATGGTCATGCACATGAACCTCTGTTCTCTGGGCTACCCAGCTTCCCTAAGTTCCAGCTCCTGTGCCTACGGAGCCAGAATCTGAAGGACAGGGCACCCAAGAGCCATGGCAGTCCCTGACATTGTTGTGTGGCTCAGTGACTCGTACTGTTCATTCCTATGAAACCTAAGGAATGCAAGACAAAGACCAAAGTTGGTACTGAATCCAAATTCTAGAATCTCTGAGGCTTCTTGGGAATACTAGGTAGAGACATTTACTTCCTATCAACCTCAAGCCCAGCATAACTTATTTCAGCCACAGATGTATCACTGAAAGTTGTGTATAAATAAAATCTCCATAAACTGCACACTACTTAAAAGGAAGCAGAGGAGCTACTTTTTAAAAAAAGGAATATTCACTGTCGTTGTAACATAAATGGAGAACGTAAGTATTTACCCAGCTCTGTAGACCAGGGGATCTAAAACTTGTTTTAAATTCCGTTCGGGATTCCTGATACAATGGAAGAATCCCAGACCCAGGCCTCAGAGATGCTCATTCAGCAGATCTGGGATAGGGCCATAAGTTGGTTGTTTTTGTTTGTTTTTTTGTTTGTTTTAACATCTTTATTGGAGTATAACGGCTTTACAATGGTGTGTTAGTTTCTGCTGTATAACAAAGTGAATCAGCTATACATATACATATATCCCTATGTCTCCTCCCTCTTGCGTCTCCCTCCTACCCTCCCTATGCCACCCCTCTAGGTGGTCACAAAGCACTGAGCTGATCTCCCTGTGTTATGTGGCTGCTTCCCACTAGCTATCTATTTTACATTTCGTAGTACATATAAGTCCATGCCACTCTCTCCCTTCGTCCCAGCTTACCCTTCCCTCTCCCTGTGTCCTCAAGTCCATTCTCAACGTCTGCATCTTTATTCCTGTCCTGCCCCTAGGTTCTTCAGAAACATTCTTTTTCCAGATTCCATATATATGTGTTAGCATACGGTGTTTGTTTTTCTCTTTCTGACTTCACTCTGTATGACAGACTCTAGGTCCATCCACCTCACTACAAATAACTCAATTTCATTTCTTTTTATGGCTGAGTAATTTTCCATTGTATATATGTGCCA
>RJWK010007646.1:0-23201 GCA_004363435.1 Platanista minor
TCTGGACTTATTCTTTATGAGCTGAAAATCCCATATAAAGAGATTCTTGACTGAAATACAAATGCTTTCAGGCATCCCTGCAAAGAATTTATGAAAGAGCCGTCTTCCTTCATTCAACAGAGAATCAATGAGCACTTACTTTATACCACCTTTGGGCTGATACCTGGGGTTAAAATCAAATAAGAGGTGGTGCCTCTCTTCTAGTGCTCATAGCTGACCTCTTTAGAACTGTGAGATTGCCTCTTTTATGCCATGCATCACCTGTGACATGGGCCAGGGAAGCTGGGAGCCAGAGAAAGTCAGACCTAGAACGGAGAGATCAGGTTTACTAATTCCCAGGCCCAGAGTGGCTTTGGGGCTCTCTTAAGCTCACACAGCTGGTCAGTAGTAGTGGATTGCTATGCACTCTATTTTGAGGGCTATAGAGGAGGAACCCAACCCCAAAGACCTTCCTCCACTGCCGGACACCATGACTGAAATCCACCATTAGAGGGCGAGGAAATTGGAAAATGTATACAGAGACCACGGTGTGGTGCCTACCTCCAAGTAAACACTCCAGAAATGGAAGCTGATCTATCAGCATCTGTGTTCTTGCCGTTGATTTAGATCGGGAGAAATTCTCTGGCCACCTCCTTTCAAGCTGGAAATGTCTGTTTTTCTTTCCCCCTTCTTCTCTGCTCTCTTTGACGGGCTGGCTGATCTGTTAATGATCAGGGCACATTTCCCCTTGTTCCGAGTTTGTGCTGATGAAGGGAGAAACAGGCACTGGTGAGCGGTCCTCTGCTTCCCTCCCATCCCCTCTCATCCTCTTCCAGCCTTCCTCCATCCCTACCACGCCCACTCCTCTCTCTCATCTTCCACCTTCAGGTTCTGAAAAGACTCGAAGAAATTGACAGATCTGGATGGACACGCCCGACAGGAGAGTGGTCTCCAGACCCCGGGGACCTGGATGGGGGCACCAGGGGAGCGGGGCCTGCCTGGGCTCCCTGGACGACCTGCCTTGTGAGGGGACCCAGGAGCTGGCACCGGCACAGCTGACCATGCTGAGGAAGGCACAGGAGTTCTTCCAGACTTGTGATGCCGAGGGCAAGGGCTTCATCGCCAGGAGGGATATGCAGGTAAGAGGGTCCCGGGTTGCCCCTGTCCACCTGGAATGCCACCTGGAATGCATGGGAGAGTCTCCCTTTCTTGGGCTGGGGCCTGCCCCACGGGAGGTGACGTCTTTAACAGAAAAGATGCCGTCAGCTCTGTCCTGGAAGGAGGCATCGGCCTAAACTCTCCTGGGAGCTAGATCTCCTGGGTTCATTCTTTTTCTGGCCTTCACTTGGTGTCAGACTCGGGGGCTCTTTTCTCTGAGTCAGTAACTCCCCAGAATTGTGGAAAATGGTGGCAGCAATATAGGAAACTTAAGAGACACGGAGAAGAACCTTCTGGGACAAAGGTGGAAAGGCACTGACTTGTTACTTTACAACACAGCTCCGAGCGGTGCCCAAGCCACTCCCACGAGGTGCCATGACTCTCAGTCAGCTCTGTCACGGTGTTACTGAACCAAACTTGGATCTGTTCGCCCATGCACAGTAAAGCCGATCTACTGACCCCAGGTTGTGGTGAAAGAAAGGGCAGCGTTTATTGCAGGCGCCAAGCAAGGAGTCCAGGGCAGCTAATGCTCAAAACACCTGAACTCCTTCAGACTTCCCTGGCGGTTCAGTGGTTAAGACTTCGCCTTCCAGTGCAGGGGTTGCAGGTTTGATCCCTGGTCAGGGAGCTAAGATCCCACATGGCTCAGGGCCAAGGAACTAAAACAAAGCAGAAACAGTATTGTAACAGATTCAATAAAGACTTCAAAAATGGTCTACAGTAAAAAACAAAAAAACACCCGAACTCCTCAAAGGTTTTCAGCAAATCATTTTTAAAGGCCAGGTGAGAGAAGGGAGTCCTGGGGTATGTGATCAGCTCGTGCACAGTTCTCTGGTTGGTGGTGGTACCAGGGTGGTGTCACAGGGATTCACATGATCAATCCTTAGGCTCCAGGAGGCCTGGGGACTATGTGCTCGTGGTCATCAAGTAGATAATGTCTTCCGTTTGGTGGTGGTTTTAGCATCTGTAAAACAACTCAGGAAACGTGCATCAGATACTATTATCTAGGCCCTGCAGAGAGGAGCTAAAGCAGAGGGTATGGGGAGGGGGCTGTCCCGCGAAGTCCCCGTAAGGTCCTGCTTGGTTACAGCAGCACTAGCAGCCACAGGCAGTGTGGAAACAGCAGAGTGTGGCCTATTCCCAAACAACTTTATTTACCTACACTGAAATGTACATTGTATGTCATTTTCATGTGTCACCAAACATTCTTCTTCTGTTGATACTGTTTTCAACCATTTAAAAAAGTAAAAGCAATTCTTAGCTCTCTGGCTGTACAAAATCAGGCACTGGGTCCCATTTACAGGGCGGGGCGTGGTTTGCCCACCCCTGGTCTGGTGCCTTCCCAGTGTCTTCCTTAAGTCTCTCATGCTGCAGTCATGGTTTCACCCCGAGAATAAAGGAAACGCGGGCTGCGCTGGAGCTCTGACAGCATCTCTCCACACCGCCCTCCCATCACTCGTGTGTCAGGGGCATTTTGGAGACGCACAGCTGCATGAAGGGGAAGAAAGCCCGCAATGGGCGGGTTTTCTTTTTTTTTCTTTTTTTTTTTTTTTTTTTTTGGCGGTACGCGGGCCTCTCACTGTCGTGGCCTCTCCCATTGTGGAGCACAGGCTCCGGATGCGCAGGCTCAGCGGCCATGGCTCACGGGCCCAGCCGCTCCGCAACACATGGGATCCTCCCGGACCGGGGCACGAACCTGTGTCCCCTGCATCGGCAGGTGGACTCTCAACCACTGTGCCACCAGGGAAGCCCAGGTTTTCTTTTTTAAGGCTGGTTTTTCAGAGTACACTGAAATTGGGCCATGAAATGCAGACCCTCGTTCGGATCCGTCCCACCTCCACTCGCTGTGTGAGCCTCGCGGCCTGGAGGCTTGTGACCTGGATGGAGCACCGCAGGCCTTTCCCCCACCAGCCCCACGGGGTGGAATATTCTGGCTTCTCCCAGACTCTTCCCCATCCAGTAGGCGCTGCAGGATTTGAGGGGAAAGACCTGGGAACAGTGGTACCTTAGCCCACAAGGGAGCCTGGGCCTCTCTAGTTTTCAGCAATTGACACCTGGTAAATTTCTGCCACTGATACTCATCCCCAAAGCCTCACCCCTCCTAGAAGTCCAGCCTAGGTGTATTTTGAGAAAACCTTGACAACCCCAGCCTGGGAATTCATAGTTATCCTTCACAGGCCTGTGGCCATGGTGCTTGTAGGAGTGGTTTTACTGGCATATTTCATTTGTGCTTCTAGAAAGAAAGGAAAGGGAATTCTCTTTTATTGAGGGTCAACCGTGGGTCATATGCACAGTGCAACTCAGCACTCTCACTGAATATACCCCCGTTAACCTGCACGGAAGCCCACTCTTTAATGAAGGCCAGGAGAGGCCTGGTGAGTTTAAACTGTAAAGTATCCATTGTTCAAGACATCATTTGCGTTGGGCTCGGAATGAAGTCAGAAGCATCAGATCCCAGAGACACCACAGCAGCCTTGTTCCCTCCAGCCTCACCCCTGGTCCAGACAGCAGGAGGAGGGCGGGGCATCCCACCAGCTAGTCTGCCGGGTCCGTGGCATTCAGCTCCGCCGGCTGCAGTTTCCTGAACTTTCTGCGTGCCTGTGGACGGCGAAGCATTTGAAAAGTTCAGCTCTTCAAGCTGAGAGAATGGTATTACGAGAGAACAAAACGCGTTATCAAAGGGCCGCCTCTCTGCCGCTTTTGCACGGTCATGTCTGGAGGAGGATGGGCTGGAAGGAGATTTGGGAAGAAAGTCACCCTGGGTTCCCTGTGAGGCCCACACGCCCTTGATTCTCCTGGTAGGACTGAGGACATCTGCCTCCTGCTGTCACCCCTGCACGTACCGCAGCGGCCAGTGGCTGGCCCCTTGGTCCCGGTCACCACCCCCTTTCTCACCCTCGGCTCCCAGCACGGCCTCTCGGGACCTGAAGAAGAGCTCACAGCGTGCACGCACACCCAGATCCAGATGCCGGGAAAGGCCTCTTAAGGCGGAGAGTGGCTGGGTCAGGGTGGGGAGCCTGGGCAGGAGGGGCCGGCAGGGGAGGGGAGCTGGCACAAAACCGCACACAGTTGCCATCCTTTGGCGGGGGGGCAGGGGCAAGGCTGCTCCCCTGGCGCTCGCATTCTTCTTTCTCCTGAGTAACGGAAGAAATCCACCTGCAGGGGGTGAGACAGGCTCCCAGCCATCCGAGAGGTGGGGAAACCCAGGCATCTGAGAGGTGATTGGAGAGCAGCAGCCGTGAGCAAACAGACACCCTGACAGACCAGGACCACAGATGGAAAGGAGCAGTTCCCCAGGGCCGAGGCCAGGATGCAAGCTGCCGCCCTGAGCTCGGGTTGTGCAGGAGCTACGGGATGTTGGATGGATGATATTGACCTGTGAGAGCAGAGTTTAGGCAGGGGTTGGAGGGTCTTCAGCTCCACCTGTGGCCCCCGAGACCTCTCTCCCTCCTCCACAATGAACCCCTCTGTGTGTCCCATGGAGATCATTCCAGGCAGAACTGGGGTGAAGATTACTTCACAGGGAGGGGTTCCCTAGAGAACCAGAGTCATGAGCCACAGGGTCCCTAGTGAGAGGCAGAGGGACACGGGAGGACCAGGCTGGAGAGGGCATGAAGGGACCCCTCCAGGTGGGAGAGGGAGATGGGGACAGGTCGGGCAGGAGATCTCTGAAGACACCAGCAGCCTCATAAACCCTGTTTCCCTGATTTCTTAGAGGAGTGTAATGGTTATTACCAATGCCAAGTACCCACCCTGCAACACTGCCTGGAATTCCTGGATTAGCCAAGCTGTAAAGAACCATCTAGGAGATGGCCAGCCAGCCAAACCTGGCTCACTCGCTGTTTCTGTGAGTGCCGTGTATTTGGAACACAGCTGGGCTCTTTCCTTCTCATACCATCCACGGCGGATTCCAAGTTACAACAAGGACTTGGGAAGCTGTGACAAAGGCCTGCAAAGCCTCAAATATGCATGATCTGGCCTTTACAGGGGATGCTAGTTGACTCCTGATTTAGGTTAACAAAGACAGTCTTAAAGAATTTTGTGGTACATTGCCCTGAGTACATTGCCCTGAAGCTGCCACTTACTAGCAATGTGAATTTGTATAAGTCTCTTAAGCCCTCTAAGCTGTAGCCCCTCATGTGTGAATTATTTATAACTAACTCCCAGCGTTAGAAGAGAATCAGGCACGTGTGTCCATGCAGAGCACTTAGCCCCAAGCTGGGACCTGGAAATCTCTCCATAAATGCTCACTGTGTGTGTGTGTGTGTGTGTGTGTGTGTGTGTGTGTGTGTGTGTGTGTCTGTGTGTCTGTGTGTCTGTGTGTCATTGGGGGTGGGGGGGACTTATACCTCGAGTCTTAACACAATTCCTAGTGTCCTCCACTCTGTGATGTTTCTAAATTGTGGTAAAATACACGTAACAAAATTCCCCATGTGAACCATTTTTAAGTGAACATTTCAGTGCTCTTCAATACATTCACATTGTTGTGTAACCCTCACCAGAACTCCCCTTATTTTGCAAAATAGAAACTCTGTCCCCATTAAACACTAACTCCCCATCCCCCAGGACCACCATCCATCCTACTTTCTGTCTCTGTGGATATGGCTCCTCTGGGGACCTCATATAAATAGAATCATACAGTATCCGTCCTCTGGTGACGGCCTTATTTCACTTAGCAAAATGTCTTCAAGATTCCACATGGTGGCACATGTCAGAATTTCCTCTCTTTTTAGGGCTGGATAAGATTCCATTTTATCTATTTACCACATTTCGTTTATCCATTTGGCCGTCGATGGGCACTTGGGTTGCTTCACACCCTTGGGTGTGAATCACGTTGCAATGGAGAGGGACGTACAAATGCTCTTTGAGTCCCTGCTTTCAGTTCTTTGGGGTATATACCCCAAAGTGGGATTGCTGGATCATATGGCAGTTCTATTTTTAATATTTTGAGGGATCCCACACTGTTTCCGCAGCGGCTGCACTGTCATACTGGGAGGTCAAGTGCCAGTCATCTGTCTGCCTCAGAGATCAAGAAGGGGCATTTCTGCTGGAGAGGGTCCCTTCCATTCGTCTCCAGCTGGTGCTGCTCTTGTGTGTGTCTGGTCTATGTGAGCAAGGGCAGTTTGGCTCCTTAGAGGACATTTGGCAATGTCTAGGGACCTTCTTGATTGGAATGACTGGAGAGGGAGTTGCTACGGGCATCTACTAAGTGATGTCCAGAGCTGCTGCTAAATGTCCCGTAAAGCACGGGACAGCTCCTCCGCCACCTCCCTCCCCAACAAAGAATTCTTCATCCGGAGATGTCAGTAGCACAGAGGTTGAGACTCCCGTCTGCACCCAGCCGTCAGCCTGAACCAAGCACATCAAGGCACCAAGCGGAATCAAGGTAGATCCCGCCTCTGGACCTCACAGTCCCATCCTGAAGACGTCTGGTGCGTCTGCGCTGTACCGGAGGGAAGAGAGTGGTTGGTGCTGGGAGAAGGGTCTGAACAGGAGGCTCTGGGAGCCTGGAAAGAGAGAGAGATTAATCTGGCTGTAAAGGTGGATCTCCTGGTCTTCTCTTTAATGAGCATTTCCCTTAGATGCATTTGGAGCTGTGCAACCCTTGGCTTTAAGCTGCACGAGGCATGGTGCAGGCTGGTGACCAGGAAGGTAGGGGGTCCGGCTGGGCTGTAGCGGAAGACAGCGTTTTCCCCTGGCTCTGGGAGCCTGCGCCCTCAGCATGTCTCCTGCAGGACTGTTTCCTGTTCCACGCCCCAGTTTATAAGACCTCACCGAGCATCCCTGGGTGGCGGACGGGGGCTGGTCAGGATCTAGAGTGGATGGGGTCTAGACCAGTGCTCCGTTGACAGGAGTTCAGGACCGCCTGCTATCACTAGTAGTCCCTCGTTTATTGATTCACTTGTTCAACAAGTATCTAAATACCGCCTGCTTGTCAGCATTGGGCTAGATCCTGGGGCCATGACAGTGAACAAAAATGAACGGGGTCCCTCTTCCCAGAGCTTGCAGGCCACTGAAGGAGCAGACATTCATCCACTAATCGCATCCATCAGCATGTAAAGTACAAAGGGAGGTGAGACTTATGAACGAAAGAAATGTGTTTGGGGGGGTATGGATCACTGGTCTAAGCCGGGGGCTGCAGAGGCTTCCTGAGGAAGTGATACAGGAATTCAGAGTTCAGAGGAAGCAGGAATTTAGAGTGAACTGGAAGATGGTGGAGGGAAGCCACGGTTGGAGGGAGTGTGGAATTGTAAAGAGCCACTGGTTGGGCCATGGGCAGAGTAAGGAAGGCGAGCCGGCCTTCTCCCCAACTCCCTCCCCCACCACCTGCTCTTCCAGGTGGGAGTGGGAGACAGGATCCACCCGTGAAGCGGGATTCTGGAAGGCTGGCACGGGTGGTGCTGGCCGGGCAGACTTTTGGTGGCAGGGGTGGGATAGCAATGAGAGAAAAGAATTAAGGATACATGGATGCACGGAGAACCCTCAGCTGACAGCAGAAGCCCTGAAGGGGAAATTGCTTCTTTTTCCCAGCCTGGCCTCCACTGTGACTTTAGGGAAATCTCAGAGCTTCGCGGGTTATCAGCACCGTGGAATGAATCATCACGTCCCTCTCCACCTGGATTGGCTCCTTTAGGTAAAAACGCAGACAGCGCTAGGTACCCAGGGGACAAGAGCAGAATAAGTTGGTTTTACATGGCTCTGCAGGCCCAGAGAAGAGAGATAAATAAGAGGTAATTATGGTTATTAAGAATAAAGGATTTTTCAGGTAGGGCCAATAAAGAGAGGTTGAGGCATCAGGCATGTGCAGTTTGCAGAGAAGGCTGGAGAAGCCCTCGGTACTACTTTGCCAGGACGTGAAGAGGGACATGACTTGGAGAATATCATATTGCCCTCCCCAGCTTCAGTGACAGCAAGAGGAGGAAGCCCGGTTTGAGACAGAGACAAGGAATAGGATTAGAGCATGGGAAGGACTTGGGGTCAGAAGTGTTGTTGGATTCAGTGATGGCGCCTGAGGCGGGGTGTGACCTAGCTTTTCCTGGGTGACGCTAACAAGAGTCAGGGTGCCCACGTGTGGGTAGTTTGGGCAAGAGGCAAGTTGAGGGTCCCACTGACTCTGCAATTCCTTTCAGCCCCTTTCTGGGTCCAGCACAGTGTGAGAGACCACATTTTAGAGATCACATTCAGGCGGAGGGTAGGGAGGAGGGCACGATTATCCCAAGGAAAGGACTGGAATCTTGAGTTTTCACCCTACCTCCAACGTGATGCCTTTAGCTTCAAATGGAGCTCATGAACTTCCTGCTTTTGCAAACTTGACTCCAGCCTCGCCCTGCATTCTCTGCCTTTGGCTTTGAGACAGCTGGTTTATGGACCGTTGATAAGACAGAGCTTCTGCTGTTTGCTCAGCAGACGCACTTCCGGAAGGCTTGCGCGCGCTCTCACTCACCTTCCTTTTTAAAAACCTCATTCCTAAGTAATTCAGTGATTCTAAACGGCTCCCACATCATCCTGTCCCCCCACGTTGTAATGCATCATCGTCTCTCTTAATGCAAGTACCTGCCAAATTAATCGTTATGGCTTATCAGCTAGAAGGGTGCCTGAGGGTCAAACCGAGTGTCTCGCAAGTTACGTTATGGCTTTTCACACCTGCCAGCTCTTTTTGACTGTTCAGATGGGCGTGTACCTTCCTTCCTGTGGCCCCGTGGTCCTTGTCTTCAGCCATCCATCACTTCCACAGCGGCGAGTTTGTGCAGTCATCCCTCGGGGAACTGGGAGGATGGGGGAGGGTCAGCTGGGCTGTAATGAGCTCCACTGGGGAGTCTTCTTTGGGAGGTTTTGACTATTGCGGTAGAAGAGGGTACTTGCTTCAACGATGCAAATTAACATTGGCCTGGGGCCACCGGTGCATCAGGCAGAGGCCAGAGGGAAGCATCCACAGCTCAGCCACTTTGCTCCTCAGCCATCAGTGTCTGCCTTTCTCTCCCTGCGTGGTCTGGGGCAGCCCAGGACTCAGGTCCAGTGACCTCTCACCCCATCTTGGCCAGTTCCCTTTTACAACACAAATACTCTTTTTTTTTTTTTTTTTTTGATGTGGACCTTTTTTAAAGTCTTTGTTGAATTTGTTACAATATTGCTTCTCTTTTATGTTTTGGTTTTTTTGGCCACGAGGCATGTGGGATCTTAGCTCCCCAACCAGGGGTCGAAGCAGCACCCCCTGCCCTGGAAGGCGAAGTCTTAAACCACTGAACCGCCAGGGAAGTCCAACACAAATACTCTTATCCATACCTTAAGCCAGTGGCAGTTCATGCCTTTTCAGGAAGTAGTTAAGAGCCAGCAGGGAGTAGGAGTGGGGGACAGGCTCGTATGACGGGTGCGTGTCACCCAGTGGCCTTGCCCAGCTTCCCTTCAGAGCTAAAGGAACATAGTGTGTGTCCACAGAAACTGCAGCCCTGGGAAGTGAGCGGCCTCCATCAGGGAAGGCTTCTGAGAGTGTGACCCACACGCCTGCATGGCAACAGGGGGACAGAGGGAGGGGCTTGGGCGGAGCAGGTGAAACCAGAGTGAAACCTGGCTGTGCCATTCACTCACTGAGTGACCTTGGTGGGTCAGTGGCCTTGGTGGGGACCTTCTGCTCCCCCCTTTCTTTCCCTACCTCCCTCATACTTTTTACCGAATGCTTTCTCTGTGCCAGGTACTGTGCAATATTCTTTTTTTTTTTTTTTTGTGGTACGCGGGCCTCTCACTGTTGTGGCCTCTCCCGTTGCGGAGCACAGGCTCCGGACGCGCAGGCTCAGCGGCCGTGGCTCACGGGCCCAGCCGCTCCGCAGCATGTGGGATCTTCCCGGACCGGGGCACGAACCCGCGTCCCCTGCATCGGCAGGCAGACTCTCAACCACTGCGCCACCAGGGAAGCCCCTGTGCAATATTCTTTACATTCATTATCTCATTGACCTTGACCGCATCGTGTCGTGCAGGTATTACCCTAAACACGATTCAGTCCCATGCACTTCTGGTCCTTTACAGCTGTGAACAGTGCCAGCTTTGAAGTCAGACCTGGATTTGATCCTGGCCATGTCACTTACTGGCACGGACGGGTCGTTTAACATCATGCTTCATCTATAAAAGGGGGATAGTAATGCCCACTTCAAAGAATTGTTATGAGAATTAAATGCAAACATATATATAATAAATTATATATAAATATAGTAATAAATGTACACATATTTACTTATAAATCATCCAGCAAGTTGCCTACCACATGAGTAGGCTACCAAGAGATGGTGGATGTCCTAACATTCAGAGGAGGAGGAGGGTGGTGAAGCTTCAGAATCTGGCTTCTGGCTTTTGTTGGCGGGGGCGGAAGGCGCTTGCCCCCTCGGCAGCCATCCGTGATGAGCAGTGTTAACCAGGGCGGTCTGGATTGTTTTCAGAGGCTCCATAAGGAGCTGCCCCTCAGCCTGGAGGACCTGGAGGATGTGTTTGATGCCCTGGACGCTGACGGCAATGGCTTTCTGACCCCAGCGGAGTTCACCACTGGATTTAGTAAGTTCTGGTGGATGCTGGGGCCCCAGGGTATGGGTTGGCCTAAAGCCATCCCTGCCCCACCAGCTCTGAGGGTCCATGAGGCACAAGTTTTCCTGTCTCCTGAAGTTTCCAGGCTGTGGGTCATTTGGTCTCTTTTCATGTGTCCACCTCCACTGCTCACACCACTGCCCCCTCAGTGCCCACCACGCTGTCACTGCCAGGTCCTCTCCTACTGGAAAATGGCAAGGAACGATCAGAGAAGCTCTGGCACAAAGCTCAGTTTAAGAGAAGGGGCTGAGATGGGATTTCCAGCCTGTCCGTTTCTGCCGAGATACCAGTGGACAACAGAGTGGGAGGCTTGTACGGCTCGTTTCAACCTGAGTGTGGCTGAGTCCTCCAGGTTGAGGGGCAACAGCTTTCAGAGGAATTTGTAAAGGGTTTGAATAGACCAGTCGTTCTCAAGGTGACCAGGAGGGAAAACAACTGAGATCCATGAACAAGATGAAAAAAAGAAAAACAGATACACCATCAGATCCAATACTGATCAGATATTGATTAGAACAAATATGGGTCAGATAGATCACCATACATCTGCCTCCTTCAAGGTGCCAGGTATTTGCCTGGAAATATCTGATGCCTTTCCTGACCTTCAGGAATTTATAATTGACTTGTAAATAAGTAGCACAGTGGTGCTGGTGGCCAGGATGACTAGGTGATAACGCAGAGCATAGGCAGGCAGGCTGCTGGAGTGCGATGGGGGAAAGGTCTTGTTTAGAGAAGAAATCAATGAAGAGGTGATTCTAAGCCAGCCTTTAAAAGATTAAGAATCACAAAGGCGCCGTAGTGCCTGCCATGCACTCTGCCTTTCCCAGATTCTAGCATCTCTGGCAGAATCTCATCCAAGTAGGAAAGACATAAAATCCAGAGCATGGCATCCAAGGATCTTTGCTACAGGGAGTCTGGCCTCCCCTTTTCTCCTCTCAGCTGAACCTCAATTGATTCCTGGCAACTGAGGAAGCAAAGGTCTTCCTGGATGAGTGCTGCCTAATCCAGATCCTTGTGCCCGTGCATCCCCCAGGTCACTTCTTCTTTAGCCAGAATAAGCCAAGTGAGGAAGATACTGGTGAGCACCTGGCCCAGCTCCAGGAAGAGCAGGTGTATCAGACCAGAGGGCATGAGGATCTGGGTGACATGGACGAAGATGAGGAAGCCCAGTTCCAGATGCTGATGGACAGGCTTGGAGCCCAAAAGGTTTTGGAAGAGTAAGTGGTGACTGTGATCTGGGGGGATGGAGCCCAGCCTAGGGACAACCTCTCCATCTGTTCTGTCCAAACTTAACGCCTACTAAGCCCTCAGCCATGCCCTGGGTCCCTGCTTCCAGCTAGGCCACTGGCCCCATGCAACCTGCGCTTGGCCACGACCTGTCTGCGTCAGGGTCTAGGGCTCTGCCTCTGCTTTTTACATTATTTTCACAGGAAACACTCCTATCCCCTGATCTCCCACACTCCTTCCTCATCCCCCTGCTGTCCACAATCAGTACAGTCCTTGGCTTGGCCTTGCTCCTTGAGGGCCGCCCACCCATCAGAGGGCTGTGCAAGGGTTGAAACCCTTGAGGGCTTCGCGTCCCGCTTAAGGCTTCCTGTCACCATCAGCTCACCAGCATCTCCACCTCCGCTGGGTCTCTGGGGCTGCAGTGTGTCCCACGTGCCGTGCTCCTGCCAAAGCCCCCTTACACGGAAGCGTCTGCACATCAGATCCCTGAGCCGAACCAAACCTGTTCTGGAAGCCGAGGTGGGAGGTGAACTTGTTTTTCCCAGCTCATCGCTTGGGGGATCAGTAACTCAGCTGAAAATTTTCGGTGGCTGCAACTTCAAACCAAACTTTAATACCCCCACTGTTTTTTCTTTTTTGCAAAAGGTGTTTTGTAAGAAAGAGACGCATAGATGCAAACCCAGACCTTTGCCATTAAATGGAATGAAGTCAAGTCATGTTGTAGCTAGTGGAAACCAGAGAGTCGCCCGAAAAACGGGGAACTAACTTCTGCCCCTTTGCCGTCACCTTTTGCCTTTTTGTGTTGGGGTCTCCAGGTCTTGGGTTGGGTGTGTGTTTCATGAGTGAGGGGGGAATGGCCTCATGGTTGGAGCTGATGAGTCTGGAGTTTGGGAAGAGGGAGACTGTGGAGGAAAATGATAAAGGGGGGGCAAGAGAGAGGGGCCTTCACACAACACGCAGGCCAAGAAAGTATGTGTAGCTCCCAGTATCTTCTAGGTTGTGGCAGAGTTGAGACAGTCTGGCAGAAGCCTGGGCAAGCCAGAGGGGACACTAGCTCCACTTCTCCAAGGACAAGAGGCCAGAGCCCAGTGACCATGCCCATGACCCCGTGAAGGCTCGTCCTGGAGGAGGGGGCAGGAGAGGGCAGTGTGGGCGAGCCAAGGGACTGTCATGAAAGAGAGGCGTCTCTCTGCCCACCCAGCACTTCTGGGCCGCCACCCTCCTGCAGGGCTCTCAGGTCAGAGCTCACCAGAGGTTTCTCTGAGGACGTCAGACAAAGGCCCACGCAGGGCCAAGCCAACACGAGAGCTCCTGGAGATGGGAAGGCTCTGGGGAAGGTTCCAAGAGTGGTCGATAAAAACCGACACACAGGAGATGGTGCCCGGCCATTGTCATCCTCCCTGAAGTTAAACAAGAAGGAAGTGGGTTTCCTGCAGCGTGAGGGAAAACGGTCCAGACTGTGGGACCCCAGCTGAGGAAACAGAGGAGGCTGGAAAACTTCAGAGGTCTTTGAAGATCTCACCCACCAAGATGGTTTGTGTGCTGTTCTGGAAGCAGGGAGATGGATGGACTGACCACCCAGAACCCTTTCTCACCCTGCACCCCTGCGTCCTTCCAAGAGAGTGGCCTTGGCTTTGTCCAGAAGTGGGAGACAGAACACCTGGGCTCCCAGCTTTTCTCGGTGCTTCAGCTGGCTGAGTGATTTGGCAGCTGATCGGCCTTGGCTTATTTTTCATCCAGCGTTGAGAGACTTATCCCTTCTCCAGAAATCTGGTGGGAGGTGATGTGGCCACGACTAGGAGGTTCAGGTAGCTTTGGAAGAGCGTCAGGTAGGTCTGCAAATCTCACTGGAGGCTCTCACCCTAATGGTTCTCTGCCAGGCTCCAGAAGGAACCCAGGGGATGGGAGCAGACAGACCTCGGCCAGCAAGGTACATCTTGATTTTATAATGCATTTACCTTATGAAGGGCAACCTGCCACAGTGATGGGAAGTCATCATGGTATCTCCCAGAGACCCTTTACCTCTGAACCCTTTGTGCAATCCCCATTGTATCTACAGCCCAATAGAGCAACAGCCACAGCATGTTCTGTATGGGGGAAAATGGAAATTATTCTGGGAAACAGGAGGCTCCTTACCTCCCCTTCTCTCGTTTCCTAGATCTCTCATGTCATCCAGATCAGTGCTAGGTTTTCAACAAATAATAAATACTTGTTGGGTGGATGGATAGGAGGATGGATGGATGGATGGATGGATGGTTGGTTGGATGGATGGGAGGGTGGATGGGTGGGTGGGTGGATGAATGGATGGATGGTTGGATGGATAGGAGGATGGATGGTTGGATGGATGGGAGGGTGGATGGGTGGGTGGGTGGATGGATGGATGCATGGATGCATGGATGGATGGATGGGAGGATGGATGGTGGGTGGATGGATGGTCTAGATGAGTTGGTGGATGTTTGGATGGAATGGAGCAAGGGAAGGAAAGAGGGAAGGAGGGATGATTGGATAGATGATCAGATAACTGACCAGAAGCAGATTCATTTCTCGGTGGGCCTCTTCTCTGCTGGGTGCAGAGAGTAACATTTACACCCCAGGCACATTACTAACATGGCACTATCAAGTATCACTTTTGAGTAAAATTTCTCAGATATAGTGCTTGTTCCACAGCACAAGGGATTTTATTCTTTATCCTGAGGGTCCCTAGTTGTAGCTGCCTTCAGATCAAAGTGGTTTTAGAATTTAATGAGTGAAATCAGATCACCCTCTGGCTGTCTGTTTGATCACTGGCTGTAGACTGTTGAGTTTCTCCAGAGGCAGAGCAGGTCCATGGATGTGCCGCCTCCTGCCCCACCCCCGCCCCGCCCTGATCACCGTGACTGTGACCCGTGTGTCTCCTCTGCTGAGTGCCAGCGTGCCTGTTGGGGAGGGAGCGGTTCTAGGCACGCCACTCTGTGTCTGTGCCTCTCTGCCGGCCCCCGTCCTCCCGACTCTCCACCCGTCTCTCTGTGTGTGCTCACACAGCTCTCAGACTTGCTCCTTCCCTCGCTGTCTCCTGTCAGTCACGCCTGCTGCCTCCAGGCCCCAGTGGGCTGCTGCATCTTCCCTTCCCCTCTCTGCGGTGACAACTGCTTCCCGCCATCCATCAGATGCCGCGTCCTTCACTCTCAGCTGTGACGCCCATCCCTCCTGGGGCGACAGGCTCGCTGCTTCAGCTCCACGGTGTCTGTCCTCACACGCGCTGGGCTCCTGTCCTCCCACTTCCTCCTGGCGTTTGGAGATGCTCCTGGCCCGCGGCTCTGTGTGCTCTGCACCACCAGCTCATCCCGGGAGACAGAAAGCAAAGCAGCTGTTGAGTATGGCCATTAGGAGGCCAGCATGCTCCTGGCTCCATCACTTCCCAGCTGAGTGATCTGAGACCGCTCACCTCACCCCTCTTCATCCGTCCCCTCACCCATAAACGGGGGTGTTAGCAGCACCTTCCTCACTGGCAGGTCAAATGAGCAAATGTGCATAAAGCAGCCAGCGTGCGGTAAGCGCTCAATAAATGTCAGCCACTGCTGTTACTGTACTGACGATGACAATGATGTTCTAGCCATTGGTGTCACACTTGGGACCTCCGTGTGTCCCATGAAGCCTCACGTCCATGCTCCCACCCTAATGCTCCTTTTTCTCTCACAGTGAAAATGACATCAAGCAACTCTGGCTGCGGCTGAAGGAGGATGAGCCTCACTTACTGTCCAACTTTGAGGATTTCCTGACCAGAATCTTCTCGCAGCTCCTAGAAGCCCACGAGGAGAAGAATGAGCTGGAGTGCACCTTGAAAAAGTGGGTACCAGTCTCAGCCGCCCTCTGTACAGATGCGTGCAAACCAGACACACCTCTTCTGTCTTATATTCGGTGATGCCGCCTTATGACCATCCACCAGAGCGGGGACCAGGCCTGTGGCTGTGGCCGGATATCTATTTCTAAGCCCTTGCTCACATTGATTAGGCCCTCACCATGTGCTAGGCACTATCCTAAATTCCTACACAACCCATTTGGATATTTATCATTATCCACAATTTACCAATGGGGAAATCGAGGCACTGAAAGGGTAAGTAACACACCCCCAGAACACAGTGTGTAAGCGGCAGAGCCAGGACTCAGAGCAAGATGGTCTGGTGCCCGAGACCCATTAGAAACCACTCTGTCTGCCTCGGGGCAGTAAGGCCCCGGCCTATGGGACCTACCCCCATCTCTGGACCAGCCCCTGGCCCTCCTGCCCTCTCACTCCTGTCCTGGTCTTAAGTTTCTCCTGCTGCCCTCTTGGCCCCAGGGTCTCTCCAGGTATTTAGTGCTGTCTAGAACTCCTCCTGTACTGGAGGACGCCGTCCCAGGCAATGTGCTTGGGACCTGAAGAGGCTGCTTTGGGAGCCAAGCCCAAGTTGGCCAGGCCCCGGGTGCCGCAGGTGGGGGCCCGCCAGGTGGGTGTCCCTTGGTCTGTGGGGACAAGTGTGCCAGCGGGGCGCTGTGCTTGTCCACACTCATCAATGCACATTACAGCAAGGAGCTCGATTTTGTGACCCACAGGGTAACTCAGGATGGCTTACCGTCCTGAAGCCTCAGCCAGAACGCGGGCTGGGTTGAGGGCGAGCTCGGAAGCACCCTGGGGAGGTCCTCCCTGGGCCCCTTGTCCCACCCGGGGATTTGCTCATGTTCCATAGGAATCCTCAGCGATTCCAACAGGGACCACAAGAAAGCACACAAGCCCCTAATTTAGAGAGAGATCACCACGTGCGCGGACCGCTGTCCACGCACCACCCTGAGCTCCCTTTCATCTCATGCTTCCTCCCCGTCAACTCTAAAATAACTTGCTGAGGCCCTCTGGGTATACACAGGTCTGGAAGAGGACCTTTAGGACACTGAATTATGAGAAATCGTGGCCGTGTGGTGCTGGAGGGAACACGGTCGGGCTAGAGGAGTGTTCAGAGCATTCTGGTGTGAGGCTCCCAGGGTTGGGAGAGAGAGGGGTTGAGGGTATACACTATAGAGCCTTTAGCTGAATAAGCTGTGAGTCAGAGCTGAGTCCGAATCTTGGTTCTGCTGCTTACTAGCTGTGTGACTTAGGTCAAGTTACTTAACCTCTCTGAGTTGCAGCTTCCTTATGTGTAAGATAGGGACAGTAATACCTGTCTCATAGACCTGTGAGGATTACATGTCAGCATTTAGAACAGTGTGGGCACTTAGTAACTATTCGATGAACGTTAAAATAATAACATTTATTACTATTTTAAATAAGTATGTCTATGAGGCTTGGAGGATTTACCTGGCTGAAGTGGAGAGTTGGAGGTGAAGTATAAGGATCCCTTTATCCTTCCAGACAACACAGTGTAGAGCTTTGCTGTCGAAGTCTAGTCTATGGACTAGAAGCTTCGGAACCACCTGGAAGCTTCTCAGGAATGCAGAGCCTCAGGCCTCGCCCCAGGCCTACCGATTCTGCGTTTAAACAAGGTGTCCAGGTGCTTCTTGTGTGGATGTGAGAAGCAGGCCCAGGGAATCAGGAGCTCTGGGTCAGAGTCGTGTGTGGCTCTCCAACCAGCTAGCTCTGTGACCTCGCTCTGGTCTCTTGGCCTCTCTGAGCCTCAGTTTTCCCACGTGTAAAATGAGGCTTATTTTCTGCCCCTCACCACCCCCTCTCTGAGTCCGGCACTGATCACCCCAAGGAGCCACAGTGAAAGTCAGGGGGCACCCCCAGAGGAGACGGCTCCCTTGTTTCATAAGGAGACGAGGGCCGGAATGGCTGCAGTGACCCAGCTCGGGGCCCAGAATCTTACCTGCAGGGGGCCCCTCTGCTGGCCTGCACCTCCGCAGGGAGAGACTTACTGCCGAGCCTCTTGAGCCATACATCCATCTCTAAGTGGCCTCCATTCGTGTTTTTGTTCCAATTTCATGATGGTTAAAAAGTTCTCAAGCTGAAAGTCAAGGTCACTCTCAGCTGCATGGTCGAAACTAGCTCAGCCAGGAGTTCCAGCCCTCTGTGCCCATCCTCCGTTCATATGCCTGCCAGCTACCCCTGCCCCAGGTCAGCTGATGGAGTCCACTCCAGCCGGGGGGCCCTGGTGGGCTTGGTGGTCACCGAGCTCTCTGGCAGTCCTCTTCCCAGAGACCTGTAGCGAGCAGAGCACTGCAACAGGAGACAGGAGCAACCTGAGGCACTGCCACTGGCCAGCTGTGTGACCTCAGGCAATGTGCTTTACCTCTCTGTGCATCTGTTTCCTTACCGGCAACATCGAGAACGGGATTGGTGTTGTTCAAACTTTCTGATTGCGACGGGCCAGAAGACACGCGCTTGACTTTGCAGCTCCCACACACTTGTGTGTGTGAATAACTGAGACAAAAGTTTCATGAAATGTGTTCACCCTCGTGACATGTGACAGGCTCTGAGGTTTTCTCTTAGAGTCTCTTGTGTTCTCTTCTCTTCTGTTAAAGAAAGAAAAAGGTTGTTCACATCTTGTTTCCGGGTTCTTCCTGGACCAGGGGATTCCTGAAGGTCCTTGCAGCTTAGAAGTCAAAGAAAAAACTGAAACCCCAATGGGATACAGAATAGTTAGGTGGGAGGTTTTACACATGGCTCAGCGTGAGGCTAAGTGATTCTGGGACATCTAGGAGGTGAGTTTGGGGGTTTGGGCTTGTTTGCAGGAGGGGCACACTCTGGCTCATGAAGGGAGAGAAAGGAAGGTCTGGGGAATCGTTTGACTCGGGCTGCAGTCCGGGGAACCCTGACTGTCAGCACATCTCCCAGGCTCCGCCACGAGCAGGCTGTTCAGTCGAGGCGCTAACACGTCACTCCATCTGGGAAATGAGCACTTGTCCCAGAGAGGGCGACGAGACCTGACTGCTGTGCGCAGCCCAGGGCTGAGCACCAGGGTACAATCGCGTGTGACTAGTAGCTGGCAAGTAACGGGCACTTACTCTGTGCCAGGCTGCACTGAGCCAACGGAGCACAGCGTCCCCGTCTTTGAGGAGTTTATGATCACACCAGTGAGGCAGAGCTGTAAAACTTCTGCTGCACAGCCGACCAGGAAATCCCCGCGCTGTTGAAACACCTGACAGCGTGGCCATTGGCAGCAGTGGCCTCAGCTGCCTCCCCCTTTTCCGAGCCACACACCTCGTTTCTCTGTCCCACGGGGACCAGAGACTTGCGACCGACCTCCTGGGGGGAGTCCTGGTCCCAGGTCCCCAGCCTAGCCGTGTCCCTCAGGGTTACAGTTTCACTGCAGTGAGTGAGAAAGGCCCTCCTACAGCATCCTCCAGGGTCACCTACAGCCTCTAGGAGGAAGGAGGATGCAGCGGGGGCAGTGCTTGGGCTTGACATCTTGAAGCTGATGTCCGGAGGCCCAGGCTCTAGGGCAGTGTCAGAAGCAGCTCCAGGCCTTTCCTCCCAGCCGTGGGTTTTATTTTCTGACCCTGCATATCGGGAGCAGGGGAAAGAGGCAAGCCTGGGGGCCTTCAACCTCCCACCCTCTTGCCTTTGGGACAGAAGTTGAGAAAACCTCAGATCTGAGTTAGACTCTGGGTTCAGTGTTTGACACTGGTGCGTGTCCACTGAGAAGCAGCCACGGCCCGGCGGGGTGAGGTGGAGGCCAGGTGGAATGCAGGGCCCTGGGCTGGTGCCCAGCTTGTCTGCGGCACCTCCAGAGTGGACCGCATTCCCTCCACTACCCTCGGAGGAGGAGGGGTTCAGATTGCAACCGAGCCACTTTTCTCTGTGTGCACCATGCAGAGGCTTGGCGAACCTTACATTTTACCGTGGGAGACATGGCTTGACCTGAGGAGGAACTTCTGGCCGTCAGATCTACGAATTCCTTTGCCACTGAAAGCACCCTGCCCAATTATGTTGATCTGGAAAAAAAGACTTGAGCTCTCCAGATGTAGAACGATGCTGCCTGGAGGCAGCAGGAACTTCAGACCTTTCACCAGTAGGGGATGCTGGGGCCCTACTCCAGGAGGGCCCCGTTGCCTTGGTCTGGGGTGAGGGCTCCAAGTCTGCGCATATAAAATATCCCGAGGGATTCTGACTTTGGACTCGAGTTGGAATCTGCCAGAGGAGTTGCCCTGGTTGAGTTCCTTACCAAGATCTAACCCAGAGGGCGGGGATAAGAATGGATTAGGCTGTGTCTGGGGAGTGCTTTGAGCTGGACCACCCTTGGCCTTGACAAGTTTTGCGATGCTCCCCGCACCCTCACTGGCATCAGTCCCTCCTCCGCACAGTCTTTCCCGTCCAAATGATTCAGGCCTCGGGCAGTTTCTCAGGAGCGTGGGGGGTGGGGCTCTGGGAGGGCTTCGCTTGCAGCTCCCACCCAGCCACTATCCTGCGGCTTTCTGTCTAGACCAATTTTCCTCAGCTCTGCAAGGGTGTCCAGACCAGGAGGGAATGTGTCTCACAACCTGACAGGCAGCCCAACCATGATCCCGGCACCTGACACAAGCCTGAGAACTGGTGTTCTGTGATGTGTGTGTGTGTGGGCGGGGAGGTCATCATTTCCTTGGCCTTGCTTCCAGGTAGGGCAGCAATTAAAGCACCGTACGTATGGCCCTTGGCCCTTATGTACCACTTGTGACGAGCCTTAGCTGTGTGGTTCTTGAATGTTAGCTTGTTTCAGAATGACCAGGGACTCTTGATTAAAGAGTAAATTCCAAGGTCCCTCCTCCAGGGGGTCTAAATCAGTGTGTTTTGGGGTCAGGGGACCCAGCAATGTGCATCTTAGCACACGTTCCCCAGGGGTTCTGATGCAGGCAGACCCCAGACCCCACTGAGAAATGCTGCTCTAGCCTGTTTTTCCAGAAGGTACCAGCCTGCAAAAGGCATGCCCAGGAGCCCTTCCAGTCTATAATTCCACTCCTGTTCTCAGAGTGGAGGGAAGTTCTTGGGGAGGGCTCTAGGCCATAAGGCCACAGCTTAGTCACGCACGTGTCTTTTTTTTTTTTTGGCGGTACGCGGGCCTCTCACTGTTGCGGCCTCTCCCGTTGTGGAGCACAGGCTCCGGATGCGCAGGCTCAGCGGCCATGGCTCACGGGCCCAGCCGCTCCGCGGCACGTGGGATCCTCCCGGACCGGGGCACGAACCCGCGTCCCCTGCATCGGCAGGCGGACTCTCAACCACTGCACCACCAGGGAAGCCCACGCACGTGTCTTTTTATTGGTGTATTATTATCGGAGGTAGAAGCACATTGTTAACTTGGCCCTGAGAGCAGATGGAAAGGTAAGGTCGATTTGTGCTCTGTGTGCACCGCGGGCATGATCTGTAAACCTGACTGATGAGAAATGGTTTACTTTATCGGATGGGATAAAGCTGCAAAGTTGGTTTATACAAGGCAGCAGAATCTAATTAGGCAGAAACCATCCATCTTGAAAATCCAATTGGCGATTTTACAGCCTTTGCAGAATTTTCTACAAACTCTTAGGTTTTTGCCTTTCATTCACCTCTACCCTGATCGTGTGGGGCTGTGTGCATGTGAGAGAGAGAGGGACAGACAGAGACAGAGACAGAGAGGCATTAGAGAGACTGAGAGAGACTGATTTCAGGGGAACAAGGGAACCCTAAGTGGGTTTTCCTAGTAAGAGCCTCCCTTTGTAGCCGGAGACCGCAGTTGCGTGGGGAAGGCGGCAGGGGGCAGTGGTGAGTCTGAGTCTCTCACGACTGTTCTCATCCCCACGGCAAAGCTGGTGGAGGCTGAACTTGCTTCCATTTTCTTCGCCGGCAAGTAGCAGACTCATTGAGATGTTTCTGGCCCAGGGTCTTCACTCCGTGATTAGAACGTGAGGGGCAGGGCGGGGGGGGGAGACCCGGGAAAGGGGGCAACCTCCAGACATTCGGCCCCATTCCTCACGCCAGGGCGTGCTCACTCCACAATTGACAGATCCCAGATGGAATTTGGATGCTGACAATCCTAAATGCAGAGGTTTGGAGCTGTCAGGGTTTTTTTTTTTTTTCTTTCCTTCTTTCTCTTTTTTTAAAATTTTTATTGGAGTATAGCTGATTTACAATGTTGTGTTAGTTTCAGGTGTACAGCAAAGTGAATCAGTTATACATATACATATATCCCCTCTTTTTTAGATTCTTTTCTCATATAGGTCATTACAGAGTATTGAGCAGAGTTCCCTGTGCTATCCAGTAGGTCCTCGTTAGTTATCCATTCTATATATCGTAGTGTGTATATGTCAATCCCAATCTCTCAGTTTATCCCCCACTTCTCCCCCTGGAAACCATAAGTTTGTTTTCTACATCTGTGACTCTATTTCTGTTTTGTAAATAAGTTCTTTTGTATCTTTTTCTTTTTAGATTCCACATATAAGCAATATCGTATGATATTTGTCTTGAAACTGAGGATGCTGGGAGGGCAGTGTGGTACTGTAGATGCACATGGGGCGGGAGTCGAGGCCTGGATTCTTACACCACTCTGGCCCAGGGAACCAGGTGACCACACACTGGCCACTTGCACTGCCCCGACCCTCACTTCCTTCACATGGGATACAGGACACTTGTCTGTGATGGGAGGGGAACTCTTCCTCTCTCTGCATCTGCCTTTCCCCAGGCTTTGCAAACCAGAGTCCTGTGGATCAGACCACTGTCAGTCCACACGGAAACACAGGAGATCAGAGCGACTGCTCTCCAAGGCCAGGGGCCATTTCTGAAGCTCTGCGTTGAGTTCAAGCTTCTGAAATTTATCTAAACTGTAGAAGAATGCCATTTGTTCTGTTCAAGGTCAAGACTATCCTTTCATTTAGGGAAGGAAGATGCTACTTTTCTTCCTGGAATGATTTCAGCACACCCTGCCTAGAACCTAGAGGCGGGATCAGATGACTTTCTGAGACCCTTGGAGAGAGGGAACAGGAAAAAAATATGTTGACCAAGTAATATTCTATAGCAGAAAGGCTCGGCCTGTGTGCCATCAGCTGGAGCCCCGGTGGAAGTGAGTATTAATGCTCTGTTCTAGCCCGGTACCTTGACTCTCTGTGTGCAATGCACTTTGTGAAGCTTAATTAATTTCCACAGTACCTGTGGGAGGCTGGCAGGGAAAGTCCTCGCTCGCTGCAAATTCTCTCTGAAGGCCTCTTGGAACCTAAGCCTTGTATTGTCATGAGCATCACTATTCGCAGCCCCTTTTGCTTCCCACATGTCCCATCCTTAGATCTCCAGTACCCCTGATACCATGCACGTGCACGCTACACACCCCCACACACATACACACACACACACACACACACACACACACACAGGGTCATCCTTC
>RJWK010007646.1:23301-49506 GCA_004363435.1 Platanista minor
CCCCCCCCACTGCCGGAGCAGGTAGCTTCCTCCACTTAACTCAGCCAAGGCTGTGTGGTCGCAGAATTATGTCAGCTGGAGCTCAGGAAGGCACCATGGGGTGGCGTTGGCACCGTGGGGTGGTGTGTGGCCTCTTCTGCCTGTTCCTTTCCTCCACGCCACTTACGTGTGGACTTGGAGTTCATAAATGCTGAGTTCCTGGTGGGCAGAGACCATTCGGTAAGTCTAAATTATGTTACCCAGAATGTTGTTTTATGAAGTAGTCAATCAATACTTGGTAATGCTGGTGGTGATGTAATGGGTCTGCTAGACATTTCCACACGCATGATCTTACTAAGTCCACATGATTTCTGTCTTTTAAAAAAATTTTTATTGGAGTCTAGTTGATTTACAATGTTGTGTTAGTTTCAGGTGTACAACAAAGTGAATCAGTTATACATATACATAGATCCACTCTTTTTTAGATTCTTTCCCCATATAGGCCATTACAGAGTATTGAGCAGAGTTCCTTGTGCTATGCAGTAGGCCCTTATTAGTTACCTATTTTATATATGTGGTGTGTATATGTCAATCCCAATCTCCCAATTTATCCACCCCTGCCCCTTTCTCCCCCTGGTAACCATAAGTTTGTTCTCTCTATCTGTAACTCTATTTCTGTTTTGTAGATAAGTTCATGTGTACCCATTTTTTACACATGACTTCTTTCTAATACAGGTATTACCATCTGGTTTTCCAGACACAGAAAACCTCGAGCTCATTGAGGTAATGTGACTTGTCCAAGGCCAGAAAGCTTATAAATGTCAAAAGCAGGATTTGAACCGAGGCCTTCTCACTCTGGGTCTAATGAACTCTGAGCCAACTGTAGGTGTCAGCAGGGGGTTAAGACCTGCACTACCCTGGACTACACAAGAGAGGCTCCCCAGCTCTCATAGTGAGACAGAAAGGAGGGGATAAATAATTAGTGCTCATGACTCTTACTCACTCTCCCTGGCTCCTTCTCATATATGTCCCCCGCCCCCCTGAGAACGTGTGTCTCTTTCTCTCCCTTCTCTTATCTATCTCTTCTCTGTCTTCTCCTCCCTCTGTTGTTCAAAATAACTAGGCATAGATATCATAGAATGAAATCATTAGACACTGCCCTGGGGGAAGGGAGTGTTTTCAGAGTGGTTAATAGAAGACAGGTTGCATATTTATGCTCACATGTAATTAATTAATAGCTCAGAGAGCTCTGTTACAGACCTTCTTGTCGTGTTCAACATGTTTACCAATGGCATGAATTAAGGGAGATATGGAAGAATATTTTGTAGTAATAATTTAAAAAAAAAGGTCCATCCATAGAGAAGATACAACAGATATAAACCTGTATGTGCCAAACCACATAGCAAAACACAAAAAGCAGAAACTTAGAAAAACAAAGAAAATTTGATAAAAACAAGACTTTAAAAGAGCTTTAGAGACTTCAACAAACATATCTCAAATTTGACATACCAGTCAAGCAAAAAGCACATCAAATATACAAAGTATTTGAAACCATCAACCAGCAAGTTTGATTTAAGAGAAGAATGTGGAGCTGTGTGCCTTGCAGTAGAATACACATTCTTGTTATAGAACTTATGTAAAAATTGACAATATGGGGATACAAAGGAAAGGCTAATAGATTCCAAAAAGTAATCCCGTACCAATATATTTTCTTACTATAATACAATAAAACTAGAAACCAACAGTTTATATATTTTTTTAAATGCTCTTCCTTTTTTTCTTTTTTAAAATATATGTATTTATTTTATTTATTTGGCTTCACAGGATCTTCATCATGGCACACAGGAGCTTTAGTTGTGGCATGTGGACTCCTTAGTTGCAGCATGGGGGCCCTTTAGTTGCAGCATGCGGGATCTAGTTCCCTGACAAGGGATCAAACCCAGGCCCCCTGCACTGGGAGCTCGGAGTCTTAACCACTGGACCACCAGAGAAGTCCCTAAAATGCTCTTCTAAGTAAATCTCAGATAAATTAAATAATCAAAACCAACATTATAGGTTATTTAGATTACATTATGATTGAAAACTTAAAATGTCAACAAAATATGGGAGGTCATTGAATACACTGAGCCACCAGTTGGGATCCATTAAGATAGTGACAGTTGAGAACGATGGACTGAATCTAATGAGCGTAAAATCTAACAGAATTACATTTGAGATCTTGCCAAAATCCAAAACACCAATGGCAAAAGCACAAGGTGGGAGAGATATGATTCAGTCACACCATCTTTTTCTTTGTTTTTTAAATTAATTAATTAATTTATTTTTGGCTGCTTTGGGTCTTCGTTGCTGTGCATGGGCTTTCTCTAGTTGCAACAAGTGGGCTTCTCATTGTGGTGGCTTGTCTTTGCTGTGGAGCACAAGCTCTAGGTGCACGGGCTTCAGTAGTTGTGGCACATGGGCTCAGTAGTTGTGGCTCATGGGCTTAGTTGCTCCGTGGCATATGGGATCTTCCAGGACCAGGGCTCAAACCCATGTCCCCTGCATTAGCAGGCAGATTCTTAACCACTGTGCCACCAGGGAAATCCCTCAGTCGCATCATCTTTAAAACAAAAACCATCACTCTGCCATCAAGTTTAGGGGTTTTAGGCGACAAATGGGTTCAGCATTCATCAACTATGTGATGTGACTGCCCAGAAAAGTGAATGTGCTCTTAGGCTGCATGAATAGGTAGGCAGCAACTAGAGCAAGAGAGATCTAATCTGCACCGGTCAGACCTCAGACACTGGGCATTCAGTTTGCGACTCTATGGCTTGAGAAAGCTCAACTAGAGCCCATTCAGAGAAGAGCAAAGGGGATGGTGAAGGGACTTCCAAAAGAAAAAATTCCATGTGAGACATGGCTGGAGGAAGTGGAGAGGCATGACCGCAACCCAGGGCTACTCCTTGAAGTCTTAATGCTGTTTTAAAATATGTGAAGGGTTATTACACAGAGGCAGGATAAGTTCACAGAAAGACACATGTCTATGAGCCAGAATAGTCCATAGATGAAAGAGCTGCTTAGAGATCCAGCATTCCCTCTCACTGGAGGTGTTCTAACCCAGTCTGGGTAAATACTTGGTGGAGATATTGTGGCGAGGATTTTAACACTGGAAAAATAGGTGGTTGGATCAGACAAGCCTTCCAACCCCGATATTCTTCAATTCCCCTGGAATCTGGTATTTCCTGCCATGTGGTCCACCCATGGACTTCTGAGTCTGGTATCCAAAGTCGTAAATTTATTTCTTACAGATTTTCAGCATTAACATTTTGAGCACAAGGTCTGTGGGTGACATCAATGTCTGAGTGTTCGTAACCTAGTGAAGGCAGCATAAACCCAAAGGAAAGAGTAGTTCAGGACTTTGAAATGTTCAAATAAAGACATATGGTGTCCTCCGAGGTCAAAGAAGGGAGTCAGTGTGTTGGAACAGACAAGGAAATACTCATGGAGAAGACTTCAAAGTCTGTGTTTGTAGGCGTCAGGCAATCTGAGTGGTTTTAGAAATTGTGGCAACAAAGGGGTGTATAATAAGCAAACATAATCAGTTGCCTCTTTCCTCTGATGGCAGAACGTGGTAAGCCCGGCTGGAGCACCATACACCATATGCCCAGATCTTTTGAGAGTGTCTCTAGCCATCGTTTCTCTCAGAAAAATAATTTCTCTGCAGTCCCTGCTCACACACAGCCTGCATCTCTAATGGATCTCTCCGACAGGAGGTTTGATTGACTAAGCTTTCTGTTCTTCATCTTCCTGATTGCTTCTGACCCTTTCCAAACCTAGCAACCCTTTTATTCTTGAAACAAAGACCCTCCTCCCCTTGGGGAGTGTTAGCCCTTGCCCCACACAGCCCATGATAATAATTACGATAATAAATAATCCCTTACATCCATTTAGGACTTTGCAGTTCCAAATACCTTGCATACCTGCTCTCTTGTTTGGTCATCGAGATGACGCTGGGAGGAACCGGGGGTACGGGTGCTACTTTGGGATCGGAGGAGGTCTTCTGCCCTCTGAGCTGGTTTGGTGATGGGAGTGGTGTGCACAGCACCTTAATGATCTCATTCCCGGGGCTCGGGTGTCCGGCCCTGGGTCAGGGCTCATCCTCTGAAGTCACTCAGGCCTTGGCAGCCTCCCAGGATGCTGGTCGGTTTTGTTCAAGAGCGTTTGCAAAGAATGAGCTCCGTGTCTGATCCAGTGTGGGCCCAGAATCGCTGATGCCCGCCTGCATCCCAGGACTTCTTTGTGGTGGGCGAATCCTTTGTGTTGAGGGCTGGGAGTAGGTGCCATTCAGAGGCTACATCTCTCTTCCCCCCATTTGTTTGTTTGTTTGTAGCAATTTGCAAAATTACTTACTTCACGACTGACTGACTGACATGTGAGCATGAGGAGCATAGAGTTCATTAATTTAATCCAATAAAACTTCAAGTTCATATAACCCGTTTAATGATAGTGTAGAATTAATGCTCTGCATGGTTATTAGGCCTAAATGGTACACAGCTTATATGCATGACTGTAATTAGTATTGCTTTAGCAGCATCAAATCCATTTTTAAGTTTTTCTCATATCACTTTACTAGTTCCCTGGTACTTATATAGTTGGAATCACTGTCTCTAAAGTTTTCCTGGATACCATTTACCATGTAGCATTGGAATTTCTTCCAGCACAGGAAGATAATTCCAGGCACCAGGGGAAGACCATCTTTGTTTCTGAAATTTCCTTTCCACTGTATCATTTCTGTCCCTGAGATGTCCCTATGCAATAGCCGGTGCCTCAGCTCCTTATTTCTTGCCAAGATTTTCTTGTAATTGTTATGGAGTAGCTAAGAACCAAAGTAACAATCCAAACATTTGTCATTTACCAAAAAGAGAGTTCTCACTCTCCACCAGAAAGACATTTGTTACTCCTGGGATGGGAAGCCCAGTGAGGAACACAGAGTCTTGGCTTGGAGAAGTCTTGGAGAGCTGTGCCCTCTTGCTGAGCACACCCTGGGGCAGTGCCATACTGACTCAGAGTCGGGTTTGTGGTCTTGGGGATACAACCAAGAAAGGGAACTCAGACAGGTGAGTGACCTTGACCGTGCAGATCCACACTAGTTCCCTCGTCTGGGTCAGTTGTGTGGTTCCTGTAGAACTGGAATGATGCCAGTCAAAATGGCAGCCTGTGCATGTAGTGCCAGGTTTCCCCTCAGGTAGCGAGTGAGGAAGGAGCAGCCTATGGGCTGTGGTGCAGCCTCGGGTGGCGGGGGAGGCCTGGTGCTGGACTGGAGTCCCAGGGGGACTTAGGGATACAGGGAGGTGGGAGTTTGAATGACGGAAGGCTCAGGAGAATGAATGCCTTCCTATCCTTGATGTTTTCTTCCGAAATCTCTCTGGTACCTCTTAGAACCGAGAACCAGGGCTGTTTGTTCAATTATAAAAGCCTCCTTCGTTGACTAAAGAACAAGGGAGTGCCAGCATTTGAGTTTAGAATGGCAGGTGCCAAAATTGGCAGTAGGTGTGTATATTACAGGTTCAAAACAGACCTGGAGAGCTATGACATAAGCCTGCTTGCTGGAGCCTAGAATTTCCTTAACAGGAAAGAGGGCAGGGAGCGAGGGGCAGGGAGGGTCTTCCGTGTCCGGTCAGAGAAGAGGTGTAGAGGTGCAATCCCCTGAGAATGTCACATGCGATCATCTCCAGTCTTGGTTCAAATGCTAATACCTGGTCCTTCCCGTTTGAACTTGGGGGAGTACTTGAAGGAGGATCTATTACTGGGAGAGAAGCAGGAGCCATCCCGGGGTGACCCACAAACCTTGTCCCCAGAGCCACATCTGTCTTCATCTCCATGTAGGAGCAGAGAGGCCAGCTACATACTTCCTGTCCTGCGGGGCTCTTCGGAGTAGGAGGGGACGCTGAGAACCCAGCGTGTCTCTATCGCCAGCAGCATTTAACCAGCCTTACCCTTCCCAGGGCCCTGTGCCGAGATGGGGGAGCCCTTGGACAGGTGTGGCCACCTTTCTTTCTAGAGGTGTCGTGATGGTGGTGGTGGTCATCACCATGGAACCTTTTGAGATCCTATGAAAGATGAGAGTCATGCACAATTCAGCACATAGTTTCCAGGAGAGTACAGTTCAGATGGTGCTGATGGAACCAGGTAGAGAGAAAGCGCCCAAAGTGGGAAACAGAGACCGCAAGAAACCAAGCAGAAAAGAAGCCCACACCGCACACCTTTATGCTGTCAACCAGCATAGGGATCAGTGGGCAATGGGATGGTGAGTGTCACAGAGGCTGGGTGGATTGGTGCTGAGATAAAGCAGAGGACAGGAGGGTGGAGCCGGGGATGCTCCCCGGGGGAGCGTGCGGATCATCTGGGAGACAGGAGGATGAGAGGGTCCTGCTGGGCCTCAGTGGTCAGCTGATCCTGGGGAGCTGACCCTGTAGCCTTGGCTGACCCAACCGCCATGGTCGCCCACCCCACCCAGAGATCCACTGGGGGATAAAGGCAGCTCATCACGCTCTCTTTTTGTCACCTGTGCAGGAAAATTGCTGCCTATGATGAAGAAATCCAGCACCTCTATGAGGAGATGGAACAGCAAATCAAAAGTGAGAAAGAGCAGTTTCTCCTGAAGGCAAGAGTCCGTTCCCAGGCTTGGCTCTGCGGGCCACGCTGAAATATCACCTGCTCTGACCATGCCCTCTCCCCAGCCCCGGATCTAAGATTGCAGTGCCCCATGGCACTATTGATTTCCTGTTTCCCTGCTTTGTTTATTTTTTTCAAGGCCGTTGTCACCTTCAAATATGGCATATAATTTACTGGTTTATTTTTATTGATTGTGGTCTGTCTCGTCCTACTAAGATGTAAGCCCCAAAGAGCAGGGATCTTTACCTTTTACATACTAATGTACCCTCAGCACTTCCACTGTGCTTGGAGCACAGCAGGCAGGCGTTCAACAAGTAGTTGTTGAATCAGTGAATGAGTGAACAAGGAATAAATGCAGAGAAGGATCGAGGGGCTTTGCCAGTTAAAGCAGCCTGAAGACTGGCTTGATGTTGGCTGTTCCCGAGACCTCCACGGCAAGCCTGCACGAACGCGACAGCCCGTGCCACTCCACGCCCAGCAGCTCCCCTAAGGGGACCCTCATTAGAGCTGATGCTTCCCATCCTTTCCCCTTGGAAACCTAGAAAGTTTAATTCCCAAGACAACTCAAGTTCCACTCGTCTCGAATTCCACGGGGAAAAATGTAAAACTCACATTCCTTCTCTTAGTCTGGCACTTAACCTTCCACCAAGCCCTGCTGTTTGTCTTGGGAGCTCAGAACTGGTGACATATCTTCCTGTTGCAAGCTAAGCAGGATCCTTTAGGGGAACATATTCATCAGACAGAGCTACAGGAAACTCCCTCTTATCCATTTTCAGATTATCCACTTGTTGGGTTCTCAGCGGAAAAGTCTTGGATCTTGAAAGGTGGCCTCCTGTCTTAGTTTGGGCCATTACAAAAATATCATAACCTAGGTGGCTTATAAACAACAAACATTCATCTCTCATGGGTTTGGAGGCTGGAAGTCCAAGATCAGGGTGCCAGCGTGGTCGGGTTCAAGTAACAGCCCTGTTGCAGGTTGCAGGCTGCCAACTTCTCTGTGTCCTCACGTGGGCAAGCAGGCTCTCTGGGGTATCGGACAAGGGCACTAATCCCACTCTGGTGGGCTCTGCCCTCGTGACCTAATCACCTCCCAAAGCCCACCTCCTTGGGGCCATCTCATTGGGGGTTAAGTTTCAACGTATGAATTTTCAACATAGAGACCCCATCACCCACTGCCTCTCAACGCTGAACCTGAGCCGCTGTCACATACCTTCCCTGCTCCTTAAGGCAGGTTGGTCTAAACCAACGTTTCACTTTATGCTGCCGATTATCCACACCACGGCCCGTTTCCTATCACAGATGACCTTCCAGCTGAGAGGGCGTCAGAATGCTTTCCAGAAAAAGCCGGCTGTGTTCTCCACCCGGAGCCCTCTGGAGGCTGGGCAGTATTTCCAGACCTCCTCCTCGCCTTCCTTTTTAGAGCACTAATGCATCCTGGCTGACTCGCCCTCCCCCGACTTCCAGCCTTAGAGAAGGCGAACAGGCAGAGAGAACTCGCAGCTCCTCACCGAGCGGACCCTACTGGGGGTTTCCGAGAGCCTCAGCCTTACCCCCGCCGCACCCCCTGCAATAGTAGACCCGCTCCCTTTACCCCAGTGGCTTTGTGCACAGAGGGGCCGAGTTCTGGGGCCGGGGGAGGGGGCGGCATTCGGCCTCCTCCCCACCACCATGACTACAGGTCAAAGGTCATAGCTAAGGAAAGCTGCTGCTTTCAGAAGCAAAAGGTGGGTCAACGCCCGCCCGGGGACTGGGGGCAGAAAGAGGCCAGGGGGGAAAAAATTCCAGAGCAAATCTGCACCAGTTGGGGGGTCTGACCCCGCTGTCGCACCACCCCACCCCCCCCAGCCCCCAGCTCCAGCTCCGCCCTTCTCAAGACCTCTGAGCCCCAAATGCCTTTCAGGCTCAGCGCGGGGATGTATGCTGTTTGCGTATGCACGGGAGCCGTGAACACGTGTTCGGCCGTGCTGTTAAGCCTTTGGATGCGCAGCCTTGGCCTGGCCACCGGGTGAGGTTGGTGGTCTACAGTTCATGACAGCTTGAGAGGCTGCACCCTCTGGCCAGGGCTTGGAGCTCGGCATCTCACTGGCCGCGACCCCCTCAGCACTCTGTGCCAGGCAGGGGCAGTAAGACACTCCGTCTGGCCTTTGTGGGGCGGCCGGCATCAGCTGGGGGTCCTGGAGCTGCTCGCCCCACCCCCAGCCAGCGGGGTGCAGAAGATTCCCTGCAGCAAATGTTGGGAGCCGGGGCTGCCTGGTCATACCCTGCCTCCACCGTCAGGTGTGGCCGACACGAGGGCGCTCACGGGCTCCCCCGAGCCCCGCTGACCTGCCCAAAATGGGCGGAGGAATGAGGTGGCATCCCCAGATGAGGAGCTGAGGAAGAGCCCTGGGCTTTGACGGGGGCTGCTGTCCCCTCACCCTGCCGCTCTCACACAGGGCTGCCCCCTAGGGCTGCATCTCACCACTGTCTTCCTTGGGGAGGCATCGTTCCACGTCACGGAAAGCCTGTGGGGCTCCTGTGGTGAGTCATACAGAGGCTATGTTGCTGTCTTCTCTTCTCTTCCTGCTGTCTTCTCGCAGCCATGCCTCGGACAAGCAGAGAGCTGCAGGTGGTACGGGTAGTTTTGTTTCCCAAGAAACAGCGACGTGGAAGAAAAAAACAGGGAAGCCGGGCAAGGCAAGGGCTGGACCCCAAGTCTCCCGCTGCCCACTCAGGGCCCTTATACCAGATGAGGCTCTGGTGAGAGTGTCAGGCATCCTGCCAGCCACACACTTTCCTCTTTGTCCCACGACCAGGCCCATTCCCGCTGGCATCACTGGGGTCTCTGCATCCCTGAGTGGGGAAGGCTGGTTCTAGGGCAGGAGGGAGGGGCTGTGGAGCTCAGGGCAGAGACCCGCCCCCCCCGCCCCCGGGGCTTGAGAGCCCTCCGTCCCAGCGGGGACACAGCAAAGGCCCAGACCCGCCTGAAGGAGGAAGAAGTGGGGCCCCTGTGTCTTCAGAGGGAGGGCAGTTTAAAGGATTGAATGACTGCGCCCAACACGGACAGAATATCCGAGCCGGAAGGACATTCCATCTTCCAGTGGACAGACAGGAGCCTGAGGCCTGAGATTCCAGCTCAGCCCCTGTTCTGTTCCCTGTCCGGTACCTGCCCACTAACTGACACTGCCTCTCTTGTGGGAGGCGGTCATCCGACATGGTCATACGTGGTGGGAGCTGGCATTGTGCACACTCTCCATCCGCCAGGGCAGGCGGGTGACCAGAGCCCTGGGATGTTGTGGGAAGACCCCAAAGGATGGGCAGGCCCCTCCCTGCTGTTGAGCAGGTTCAAGGCTGGGGGGAATCTCCATGTGCCGGTGCATCTGGGTCTCATGACGCTTTCTTCCTGGCTTGGCAGGACACGGAGAGGTCCCAGGCCTGCAGTCGGGAGCTGGAACAGAAGCTGTTCTCCAAGGAGCAGGAACTGGAGCGGCTCATCCAGAAGCAGAAGCGGGTATGTTCTTGTCCGTGTCCTCAGAGCGCCTGCTCTGCACTCCACCCTCTCCTCTGGTGCTAGCCCACTTTCCCTGCCATTCACTTAAGGACTTTGTTTTCTTAAATCTGAGAAGAACCATTTAGTTGTACAAAAGAGAGCATTTGAAATCACAGGTGATCCCAAGATAAAGCCTTTACTCTCCAATGCCTGGTGTTTAACTTGGAAAAATTGCCAAGAATTCTCCCAAGTATTCTCCACAGACATCGTGGTATAATTCTGCCCAGGGGCCACCAGAATGCCAAAACGTTACTTGGTTTCCTGCATCCTGTATGAGAGAGAAGGGGGATGCTGCGGTACAGGGGTCACAGACACTGATATCTGGGGGGGAGGCTGCAGACTGTGATGTCTTCCTGCCAGGATGGCCAGAGATGCCTCCAACTGGAAGAGCAGGTTGACCAGGACAACAGTCAATTTGTCCATCCCCTGTCTTCCCGTGTGCCCGCACAAGGTGCGTCAGCCTCCTTTGGGACAGTTCCCGTCACCCTGCAGGGTGGATGCAGACACCAGACGCACCCCTGATGCACCTGAGTCCCCAGAGACAGGCTGGGTGGTATCCCAGGGTCCATCCACTGTGGCTGGGAGCGCATGGCTCAGGACCCCAGGGAGATGGGTTACCTAGGCAAACCTCACACTCGCAGCCTCCTCTCCAAAGCAAGGGGCTCATAGGAGAGAGAGGTCCGGATGCCACTTGGCCTCCTGTTTTGTTTTGTCTGGTGCTGGAAGGCATCCAGCCCTGGACAGACCCAGACACGTTGCTTCCATTTGAATAGAGAGGGGCATTTTTTTTTTTTTTTTTTTTTGCGGTACGCGGGCCTCTCACTGTTGCGGCCGCTCCCTCTGCGGAGCACAGGCTCCGGTCGCGCAGGCTCAGCGGCCACGGCTCACGGGCCCAGCCGCTCCGCGGCACGTGGGATCCTCCCGGACCGGGGCACGAACCCGCGTCCCCTGCCTCGGCAGGCGGACTCTCAACCACTGCGCCACCAGGGAAGCCCAGAGAGGGGTATTTTTAGCAGCACATTAAAATACACTTGAAGACACCCCCCATGCTAAGGCTGGAGATGGTTCCACTCCTCTGAGTACCCAACCTGTAGATTCTGGTTTCTCTCCTGCAGCAAGATGCTCTCACTGCCAGCCGCCTCCCCCCACCGCCGCCTGCACAGCCGTACCTGGCTTCTCCTGTCCCTTCTCACTATTATGCATTAAGTTCTTACCAATTAGATTTATCCCTGCAATGAACGACTGCCACTCGACTTAATTACTGCATGCTTGCCTGATTACTCAGGGGCCTCTTGAGAATCATACAGAATTCCTTGTTGTTGCTTCCTTCTTCTCTTACTGGCCACATTCATTAAGCTGAATTTATTCTTCCTGCCTCCACAAGTGTGTGTGTGTGTGTGTGTGTGTGTGTGTGTGTGTGTGTGTGTGTGTGTGCATTCAGGGGCAGGACAAAGTTGACTGAGGCTTGAGGGCAGTGAGGGGCAGCAGCATGGGTTCCCGCCCACCAGGTGGAGGAAGCAGGGCGCAGCTGGGAAAGGCCAGCCTGATGGGTCGGGGGGGATGCTTGCTCATCGCTCCCCTCTGCACAACGCCCCCGTTCCTTTCCAGCTGGAAGGCCAGTGCACCGCCCTGCACAACGACAAGCACGAAACCAAGGCTGAGAACACCAAGCTGAAACTCACCAACCAGGAGCTGGCCGGGGAGTTGGAGCGGACGTCCTGGGAGCTGCAGGATGCCCAGCAGCAGCTGGAAAGCCTCCAAGAAGAGGCCCGAAAACTCCACCAGGAGAAGGAGATGTGAGTGTCACCCTTGTGCCCTCCAGATCCGTCCCCTGCTGTGAGCATGTTAGCCTGCCCCCCAGACCCTTCTCCTTGCTCATAACATGGGGATGGGGCTCCTTGGTCCCTGGGACCTCTTCTAACCTTCTAAGATTCTGAGACTATGAAGCAGACCAGTTCTGTGCCAAGCACTACCTAGGATTGACAAGAAACGTAGAGTCTCATTCTCAGAAAATTGATTATGTGATTAGAAAGACGTTGTCCAACCAACAAATAGGAGGCCGTCTGGGGGAAAATCCTGAGTGAGTAGAAAAGACCAGACATTGACTGTCGTGGTTCGGAGACCTGGGAGAACAGGGTGGGCCAGGAAGACTTCCGAGGTCAGCATGTAGTTCGACAGGGCGTGTGACAGTGCCCTGGATGCTTCACCCCAGCCCTGCCCATTGTTTTCCTTCCTTTTTCAGCCTTCCTCTGTGTGGGCAGCCCCACATCTTTGGGAACTGGTTTTCTGGTAAACTACTTTAGGTGTCCAGCCATTGGGTTCGGCTTGCTGGATGGAGGTGCCCCTGGGAACAGTCCAGGGCTGGGTCTGCACCTGAGCCAGAGAAGTCACTGAGGAATCGGTCTCAGGAGTGTTAGGCTTTGAGAACAAGGGCTCTCTGAGGCCCTGGAATCTCACTTGCTTATCTGTTCATCCATGTACCAGTGCATTCACTGGCGGAGTCACATCAGCAACATTTGTTGAAAGCTACTCAGTGCTTTCAGCACTGTCTTGGGCACTCAGCGTACCTCACTTACGTCGAAAATCTGACATTATCTCATTTGACCTTCTCAGCATCCTGATGTGCCAGGTACTGTTGTTATCACCTCTAATTTATGGATGAGGAAACTGAGGTTCAGAGGTGTTAAGTACCTGTCCTGAGATGCTAAGTGCTGACAAATGAGTCAGCTGGAAAATCCGTGCCCAGGGCTAGGACTGGCCACTCTTCACTCACTCGTTTGTTCAAGGACTCGTGTAGTCATTCTGCAAAACCTGGGTGCCTGGTCCTGGGTGAGGTAATGTATAAAGTCTGATTTCTAAAAAAGGGCAGTCTTACCAATGCTTGATGTTTTACATGTGTTAACTCTCTTTGTTCAGAGGCCCTGACTCTGTCCGACCGCTGGCAAATCGTTGGTGCATCAGCCTAAATCAAATTGTTCTGCTGTCTGCCTCGTGTGTGGTGGCCTGTACTGCTTGGGAATGATCTAGAGTGAGAGGGAGGGGATGTGTTTGGATTTGGAGTTTTACCCTAGGAAGACATCTCCAGTTGAAAAAGATATGTCTTCCCAAGGAGCTGACTTAAAGTAAAATCAACCCCTCCATTCCAAGGCTTGGATGCCCGGTGGAAGGACAGTATATTTCATTGTAAACAAGCAAGATCGGTTCCTCCCCATTGAGATCAGGTCAACCAGGTGCTTAACTTTATAAACAGAATTAAGGAGTCAGGCTCTTAAAATTCAATCAAGTCCTGAAAGCGACAAACATCTGAAAGGCACAGGCAGGAGAACGGCCAGTGGAAATGAGCACGGGAGCTGGGGTAACAAATCACAGCGTGAGGACTAAAATCTTTCTGAAGTCTTATCCTAATTAAGCAAGCCAGAGACACAATCACTGGAGGCTGGGAATTGAAAAAGAGGGAAGGAGGGTTAGGAGGGAGAGAGAAATGAGTTCAGAACCTTCACGACTTTTTTTCAATAAGAAGCTTGCAGCAGCGTGTGCAGCCGGGGAACCTGCTGGAGCCCAGGAGAGCGTGTCTCGTCCAGAGATGCCCGGAGAGAAGGTCAGGGAGAGGCTCAGCTTGTCCTCCGTAGAGCAGGATCCCAGACCAGCAGTACTGACAGGACCTTCCTGCTGGAAGCCACCTCTTCATTTCACAAATGAAAAACTGAAGCTCAGAGATGGGTAGTGAGCAACCGGCAGCCACCCAGCTAGTTAGTGTCAGAAAACAAGGTCAGAGCCTCGTCCTCCTGATACCCTGTGCTTCCCTGATGATGTCCAGCGGCCGGATGCTGCTGGGAGCGGGGAGAGTGGGCCGCTAGATCAACAGACCCGGTCATGTATCAGCTGGAGTTCTGAATGGACAAAACGAATTCTCCTGTTCTCTGAAGATGCCCAAGGAAGGAGAACTAGATTTTAAAATCAGATAAAGAAGGAGCAATCCAGCAGGGGAGACAAGATAAAGATGAAGGTCGGCTGCCAGGCAGCACCTCTATTTTGTTAATTAACTTGTATCTGGGGGAGAGGTGGTTTATGACAAGGCAGGAAATGTGGCAGAAAGAGGTTTGCCCCCCACCCGCTGACTCCCAGCCTCCCGTCACTCAGAGGGCAACAGTCCTGGCTCCTTGTGGACGCTTCCAGAGTGTTCTGTACATGTGTGCGCATGTGCACACACACACACACACACACACTCTCACACACACACTCACACACAGAGACACACATGCACACACACAGACACACTCACACAGACACACTCACACACAGAGATACACTCACTCACACACAGACACACACAATAACGCACACACTCACTCACACACACACACTCACAGACACATACACAGACACACACACTTCATTTACAAAGCGACAGCACACTGTTCTACATTTGTCTACGTTTTTCACTTGATGGATCCTTTGGAAAATGCTCCATATTTCTTTCTTTCTCATAAAAACACAGCCAACAGCCCTTCCCTCCCAGCAGCCATAAACCTCTCACCAGTTACTACCGCAAAATGGCAAGTTCTGTTCCTTTCACTTCACCTGTTAGCCAGACATAAACTTGTAGAACATCTAGGTTAGAAGGACTTTCAAGGTCATTTTAGTCAAATATCCAAGTGTCTTTTTTTTTGCAGAAATGCTTTTCTATTTGTTAACACACAAAATCTATCTGAGTATACATATGTGTGCATGTTTAGACAGATGTGTGTCTACTAGACAAACAGATGTAGGTTTGCACCGATACATACCACGTATGTGTGTGTATATGTGTGTGTGTGCACGGTGCCAAGGTCCCTGGTGCCTTGTAAGCAGGGCCAGAGGAGGCTTGGAGTGAGGTCCTCTTTGTTGTGGAGGAATTGACCCCTCGGTCAGACACTGTGAGAATCCGTTAGGTTAGGTCTCCGGTGTGAGTGACTGTCCTCAGCGGGGAAAGCCCTCTGCTTCTGGCTGCCCCAGGAAGAAGCAGGACCTGGGATGGGGGTGGCGGAGCCCCAAAGCCGGATGCAGGCAACCTGAGCTCCCAGGGCGCCAGGCTGAGACCAGACAGCTGTGCTCACCTGGTGCCCATCAGAGCAGAGTCCCAGACAGCGTTTAGGGACCCAGGCTGGATAATAGGGAAGACATTGTTTTCCCTCCAGTTGACATTAAATATAATTGGTAATAAAATGTTGGGAGTTTGCAGCTCTGCAGGAGCCAAAGAAGTTCTGTTACTTATTAAGCATTGTCTGAGGTGAACTTGGAATTTGAGACAGTCTGTTACTGTCGAAAATTGACTTTATAATTCTGCTATAAAGGGGAAAACCCCAAAGGTACCGCTCAAGGAATCAGGCGATTGCGAGTCCTGTGGCCCCAGCAAGCTCGTGGTGACATGGATGGGCTTGCCAGGGGACTGTCCTTACGCAGCTCAGCCTGTGCACAGTCCAGGCAGCCCTGACAGCCCGTGGCAGTGACGCATTTACTAGGCTGTGGCTTGGAAATATGGGACGCTGTGCAGTAAGCTTGGGGGAGATTTAAAATCTCTGAACTGTGGTGCAGGGCACAGAGGGAAGGATGGAAGCAGAACTGTGCAGTTAAGCAAGGTTTATTTTCCAACATCACCCCATTCTGCTTTATTTTTTTCCTTTCTTCTCTGAGTGGTGCTGGATTCCTCCCTAACACCCCCTCCCCCTTCCAGCTCTCTTCTCCCCTCCATCCCTGCCATCTTCCCTCCCCACCCCTCCTTTAACCCTCTCTCTTTTTTCTCTTCCCACTGCTATTTGTTGACTGCACCTCCAAGCCAGCCACTCTGTCGAGGATACAGATGTAAACAAAGCACACACAGCCCCCTGCCTCGCAGCCTGAGTTGCCCTCCAGCCACCCTGTGTATGTCTCAGCTTCTCTCTCCCCTTCCTCAAAACTCCTATGATTTTTTTTGAATTTTATTTCATTTATATTTTTATACAGAAGGTTCTTATTAGTCATCCATTTTATACACATCTGTGTATACATGTCAATCCCAATCGCCCAGTTCATCACACCACCACCACCACCACCCCCGCCGCTTTCCCCCCTTGGTGTCCATACGTTTGTTCTCTACATCTGTGTCTCTATTTCTGTCCTGCAAACCGGTTAAGATGGTAAGACATCTTTGAAGAAAGGCAGGAAGGAGAAGCCAGGCTTTTAGCTGTGATTACCTCCAGGAAGTGAAATTGAGGAGTAATGTCTTTCAGGTTTTGATTTTATACACAAAACTCCTGTGATTGACACGCTCACCCTGTGATGCAAATGACGGATTATGATTGATACATTAAATCTCTGCTTTGTAGCTAGAAATAAGAAATTTTAGTCAAAGAACTTAATGTGCAACAGTGGAAATTCCAGATCTCCGGGAACAGATTGGAGACTGTTGGGGGAAGGTGGGGAAGGAAAGATAGGTCTTCAGTAGCTCCTGCAAACAAACTAAACCAGCATGGGGCGTACGGGGGAAGGGAGAAACACCAGCTCTGCTCTCACCCTCCGAGGTTGGGCTAGAGAAGAGTACTGATTCCGATTCCCTGACCTCTGGTGGGGGCGGGGCAGGACCACTGGGAACCTGAGAAAACAGTGCAGAGTCATCATCAAGCTGTATCCTTGGGACAGGGAGTCGGGGGTCTAGATTAGGACCCTGGCTCAGTCCTGGGTTGCCACGGAGAGTTATCAAACCTACTTGACTATCTGTATCTATAAAACAGGGATCGGGCTTCCCTGGTGGCGCAGTGATTGAGAGTCCGCCTGCCGATGCGGGGGACGCAGGTTTGTGACCCGGTCCGGGAAGATCCCAGGTGCCGCGGAGCAGCTGGGCCCGTGAGCCGTGGCCGCTGAGCCTGCGCGTCCGGAGTCTGTGCTCCGCAACGGGAGAGGCTGCAACAGCGAGAGGCCCGCGTACCGCAAAAAAAAACAAAAAACACAAAAAACCCCCCCCAAAAAACAGGGAACATTTCACCTTCTAAATAGGGTGTCTGAGACGACTTGGTGAGACCTGGCTAGAAGCCTTGCACGAGGCCGTGCTCTCCAGCGGAAGGCCAGCCCGGGCACCACCTTCTGGGTCCAACTTCATCTCTGCCTCATGCCCTGGTAGCACCCCCTCCCCCCCATGTCACTCATCACTGCCGTCTTGCATTCCCTGCAGGGAAGTGTACCGCGTCACGGAGAGTCTGCAGCGGGAAAAGTCAGGGCTCCTGAAACAGCTGGATTTCCTAAGGTGCGTCTGCATCCCAGAGCCTTGGGTGGGAAGGGGCACCCCCAGAGTCTTCCCTGCCTGCTGAGGGAGCACCCACATTTCCCTGGTCCCCAACATACTGTTGGACAACTGAGCACCACCTTTCCATTATGTTTGGTCCATTTACACAGGTGCCCACCCCCCTCTCCAGTTTGTACCTCTGCAGGCAGGCGCTGCCTCCTTCAGCTTGGTACCTGGCACGGTACTTGCTCAGGTAGGAGGAGAACTGAATTTATGGAGCATCTAGTCCATGCCAGAGGTAGTATCTCCTTCATCTTCAACAAAACCTGGGAAGTAGGGCAGCTGTTAATATAGGGGTTAGCCATCAAGGAAGCTGATATCAGAGAGATGGGGTAATTTACCAGAGTGACCCAGACGCTCGCTGCCAGAGCCGGAACTGAGTCCACAGCTGGCTGATGCTCTTTATTCTGACGTATCCTGTTCATGTTTGTTGAATGAGTAAATGAATGACAAACAGAACAGCAAGAAGGGTGTTAGGAGTGTCCTCAGCCTGTTAAGCTACTGTAAATTCAAAGCTCATTGGTTTGGTTTGGATTATCCCCCCCAAAAAACAACCAAACCCAAACGGGTGTGGGGAAAGATGGAATGTTCAATTTTGCCTCTGAGCTTTCTAAGTTACTTGCTGCCTGTCGAACACCTCTTGGGGAATAGTGATGAAATTTGGGTCCTGATTTTTAAAGTGCAGGTGGGTTTGAATTGGGTACCTTTGGAAGGTTTTGAGGTTTTTGGGGTTTTTGGGTTTTTTTTTTTTTAATTTGAAAGCAAGGTAAGATCACTGCATCTGGCATCTTTGATGCCACCAAATAGAAAAGTTCTTCAAAGTGAATGCATTTCAGATTTGTTTCCCTCAAGATGTGGTTCCAAAGGCCAGGGAGATGGAAGTAGTTCTTAGGGGCCAAGTTCTCATCCCTGTGAGAGAAGGTCTGGATTCTCAGGAAGGCTTTAGTGACGGCAGAGAATAAGATGTACAAGAACAAGTTTGGTGGCTTTTTCCCTGTTTCCTATTGTACTTAGAAGAAAATACAGGGGCAGATTCAGTATGAAGGCGCAGGGCAGGATGACAAGGCAGCACTCTGCCAATGCTTGTGGGTCTTTTTCATGGAGACCAGCGTCTGCGCAGAATCCCAGCCTGAACCTTGCTGTGCTGTCTCCTGGTCCCCGAGCCAGCTGGGGAGAGCCCGGAGGTGGCGGGAGAGCCCACGGGAGACTCTTCCTCCACAGAGAGGTCTCCGGCTACAGACAGAGAGCCGGGGGAAACGGGCATCAGGGAGAGAGAGAGAGAGCTGGGAGCAGGTGGGGTGGGAGGACAGCGGGAATTGGGGGGTGAGGGATTGGGACCACGGCCGGGGTGTGACCCAGTGGCGCGGGGCTGCCGTCCTAAGGGAAATGGAGGCACATGGAAGCAGTGGCAGGGCGCTTGGTAGGAACGTGCACTTTGGAGCTGGATCTAGTTCCAGACTCAGCCCTGCCCCTCATCACCTGTGCGACCTTGAGCAGTTGTCAACCACCTGGACAATGCCTGTGTCGCGGGCTTCCTGGGAGAATTGGGTGACTGGTGCGCGGCCGTCGCCACAGGGTGGTGCCATGAAGGACAGAGGACACACGTACAGAGCAGAACATTCCCTTGCCTATGGGAGCCTCTGAATGGAGATGCTCTAGGAGACAAGAGATGAAGGATGGCTCCCCGGGGCTCCCCAGGTCCTCATCCAGGTGCAAGGCTGCTGATGCCACTGCCCACAGAGGGAGGGTCCTTGCGGCAGGAGGAGCTCCCTTCGCTCAGGGTTTATAAGATACCCCCATGAGCTTGTCCTGAGGCCCTGGCTGTTTGCCTGCCTGCCCATCAGATGTGTGTAACTGGTCCAGAGCAACCCCACACATGTTCCTGCTATTTCCTGCAGGACCAGGGGACCAAGGCCGTTACTCCAGCCCACCTCTGATCTAACACGCAGGGTGCAGGCAGCACATGTAGCCGAGTGCCTGCACGCAGTATGCGCCAGAGCACAGCCGCATTGCAATGACAAGGGCCAGACCACCGCTGTGCCCTCTCTTCCCCTTCAAAAGTGCTGATGCTTCTGAGGCCACTGGCCGGGAGAGTCAGAGGGTCAGGGAGTCACAAAACTGGGAAGCACCCCGAGGCCACCTGGTCATCCCCTAAACCTCACTCTTTGGTAGATAAAGTTCCCACCGTAATCTCGAGTGCATTCTGCGGTTGCACCTCATCCCCAAGTCCACTTAGTCCCCCACTGAAACCCTAGCGCCTCCTCTGCATCCTCACGGCAGCCAGCACCATCCTGAGACCTTCCCCCTGTGCTCTGCCCCCCACCTGTGCCTTCGCTGCCAGCCAAGGCCAACCCCCAGCTCCTGTTCTGGAACTAGATCCCACCTTCCTCAAGGACTACTCCCGTCTTTCTTCTCTCTCTCCTCTATTGTCAGTTTTTTCTCTTTGGGAGAGACGGACAAATGTGCTAGAATATTTCTTGTCTAATATCTCTTCTCTCCAGCGGCCCATCCAGCTACTTCCCATTTCTTTCATCACTTTCAACAGAACTTTCCAAAGAGTTGTTTCCATTTACACTTGGCCGTCTCCATTTCCCAGCCTCACATTCTCAACCTTTCTCCCACTATTCCACCGACTGTGGAACCAATGACCTTCATGTTGCTTAAAATATGGGCCAGTTCTCAGGGCCCCATCCTTGTCCCCAGCACATCACTCTTAGCACAGCGTTTCTAGGACTCCTTTTAAAACTTGAGTCAGGTCAGGACACTCCTTGGCCAAAGCCCACCCCCCATGGCTTCATATCTCATTGGGATAAATTCAAAGTTCTGACAATGGCCCACAGGCAGGGGATGGCAGATCCCCACCTCCCCCATCTTTCCTCTGACCTCACTGAGCATCCGCTCCCTCGCTTCCATTCCCCTGGATGCACACCACGTGTCTCCCAACCCCAGGCCCTGCCCTTGCCATTCTCTCTGGAGATGATGGTGATGCTGTGATGCTCTCCCCCGTCCCTGCTGGGCTCTCCCCTCCCCACCCTTTAAGCTTCTGCTCAGATGCTACCTCCTCAGTGAGCTCTTCCCTGACCACCCTCCATCTCTGGCCCTCTTTATGCCACTTCTTCCCCACTTTATTTTTTCTCAATAGCAATGAAATACAAATGCCCTGGGGACAGGAACTTTTTCTTCCATTCCTTGGTGTAGCCCTGACAGCTGGAGCTGTGCCCGGCACACAGTGGGGGCTCAGGGGGACCCGTGTGGCATGCAGGCACACATGCGCTCGTGAATGAAAGGTTTAGAGGAGGGGGCAACGGCAAGTTCAAGGCAGAGCTGGAACACCTGGCCGGCTCTGTGGAAGGCTCCCTTAGTGATCAGATGGACCAGTGCAGCGTCCTGAAGGGCCCTGGGTGTCACAAGCCCATTCTGTCTATCCCCCTGCCTCTGACCTGACTTACACACAATTACCCTCTGCCCTTAGCCACAATCCCTAAGGAAAGTGGTTTCATGCCCTCCCCGGGCCTTCCATGCCCGGCCTTCCTCTGTACCCATCTGACCGTCAAACCAATGCTATTGGATCTGTTGACTGCAAGCCACATGTTTGAATAGATTCCCCTTTTCCATCCACAGGGAAAGGAACAAGCATCTTCGGGATGAACGGGACATATGTTTTCAGGTAATTGGCCAATGCCCCCTCCCCTGGGGGAAGACAAAGACTGGGGTCCAGGGGCAGCCAGACCTGCGCTGGGACTGGCCCAAGAAGATCCTGAGGCTTGGAATCTGGTCACTCTTTTGTGTGGGCAGGACAGTGGCATAAGATTCTTTGAAAATAGTAAAAACTCAGGTTGACCTATAGGGTCACAGTGTGTTAATTTTCCGTGAAGTGACACACTTTCCTCTTGGCATCACGAGACTGGAATACTTGGGAGGGTCCCACATTTCTTGGATGTAGAAATGATCGTTCCATCCATGAGGAGGTGCAGTTAAAATGGCACCATCACTTTAAAACCAAAATGCTGTTTTTTTCTTCATTAACATTTTGATCTCTTAATGAAAATTTTTCATTTTTACACTGGCATAGAAAGAATTAAAAATGTATATTTCACCATTTACATAGTTGATCTTATGTACAATTTTTTTACCCTATGGGGACCGATGCTTCTCCGAACCTGAGTGCCACACTTACATACTTTCCCAAAGAGCACGAAAATCCTGTATTAATTTAAAGAATTTCACTTCCAGGTGCGTCAAACAGAATCTAGGATTTCTCATTCCACTAACATCCTCCCCTTTCGACAGTAGCTGTGGAAGCTCTGAAGGGAAGAAAAAGGCAGGCAGGATGGATTGATGTGACATTCTGATTATCAGGATTATCGCGCCGTGAATTTCACGTGTGTCCTCAGGCAAATCATTACCTCCTTGGGCCATGACCCCAATTATCACATGAGGAAAGAGAATCTCTATCCTTTTTTCCATATTGTAGGGATTTGTGTTGTGTGTGAACAACTCTTGGAAAGGAAGGTCTTGCGCTGGACCCTCAGCTGTTCAGTGCCCTAAATGTGGTCAGTACACAGCAGCTAGTTTGCCCCGGACTCGGTGCAACCTAGTTTATAAGTGCAAAGCCTTTAGGGACCTTGTACATCACAATGTCTTTTCTACCACTGGCTGTCAGCAACATGTCTCTGCTGCCCACCTATGTGTGCTATCAGAGCAAGGCTTCAGCCTACACATGTTTGTTTGATGGTGGTAAGGGTTATAATTGTTTAAGAAGTAACACCGAATTTATTTTAAAACTTCCTAACAAATGTCACCTTAATCCCCTGACCTCGCTTCTCTTCACCTGCCAAACTTCACCTGAGAAGGGAATGGAATTAAGGGAATAAGAACCCTTGTGGGGAATAGAAGAAAGAGTGATAAAATCATGTTCTTGCCACATCACAGTTAAAGATTAATTTGGGATAACAGCCATACCTTCGGGGGCCCTGGGAGCACTGCAACCCCTCCTTCTTTCAGGAAGGATCCCTAGGAACCACGGGCCTGGCTGGTTAATGAGAGATTCTTCCTGTGATCTCACCACCCCCCTTATCTGGAAGACATCTGTCAGGGCAGCCCTGGCGAGGCAGGTGTAAGCCCCCAACTCCACCCAGTCTCTCCATTGCAGATATGTGAGCAATTTACCTACCGCCAGCCTACTTCCACAAAAGATCTGAAATACCCTGTCCTAGCTTCATAGCTGTGGACAAGGCACTGGGTTCATTGATCCTCCTATCTGGGGGTTTGGATATAAAGAGGGATTGAAACCCCACTGAAGAGTGTGTGTGATTTAAAGATGCACAGAGCTTTTTTTCTGCCCACAAATATTTTTCCTATGCATCCCACATTTAGCTTGTCCTCTTGCAAATTATCACTACTCCTGGGAAGGGTAACCTGACAGACCCCAGGCTCGAAACTTTGATTAGCTTATTAGACAGGAGATGGAGGAATTATGGTGAGAGACGACAGCAAAAGAAAAGAGTGGGTGAAGGCTAGCAGGGAGCCCAGGCCATTGCTTGCTTCCTTTAGAGTTTTATTTCAAGCCTGAGCTATGAGGTGGGGAAATTGAGCCCTTTTCTGCTCCAACGTTGGGACAAATCAGGAGGCGTGAATCTGAGGGCATTTTGTGTTTCTACAGAAAGACAAGGCAGCCAAGGCAAACACAGCTGCTTCCAAGGCAAGCCAGAAGCAGCGATCTGGCTCTGTGATCGGCAAATACGTGGATGGCGGAGGGATGCTCAGAAGGTAAGGCATCCCTGCTCTGCTCATTCATTATGAGACCTGTTCCTTGGTCTTGCCAGGTTGGGAGCAGGCTCTGAGCCCAAGCTGAGTGCAGATTGGCCCTGGCGGGAAGCCTGGGGTCAGCCACTATCGCTCCCCTTGAAGGACGCGTGCCTTCCTGTTCTGACATCTAGGTGCAGGGCAAGCGCTTAGGACAGGCTGTTCCTGCCAGGGGGCGCTGAAGAGTGGCTGCAGATCAGGGGAGGGACAGAGGGGGTGGGAGGACGAGGGGTCAGAGAGAGGGAGGGAGTGGGTGCTGAGTCGGGCTCTGCTGTCTGTTGAGCAGAATGGATGCTCTTGGTTTTCCAGGGACAGGACTGCGTGAGTCTGAAGGGTGACTAGAGTGTAGTACGGAATCTCCAATACGTTGAAGTCCTTTACCGATGAGAATGGGGCCTGTACTTGACAGACTCCTTTCAATAATTCATATTTAATTAACTCAGGGATAACATGCTTGGTTGTTGTTGGACAGCACACGATTGCATTTAAGTCCCCTGAGGGGTGGCCCGTTGATCCCGGAAGGAGGCACGCCAGCCTCCCGCCCCTACCCCTGCCCTGTCTCCTCTGGGGCACGTGCTTCATCCCATGGATGGCCACAGAGAGGTGGAGGCTCCAGATCCCCAAGTATCAAACCCGGGACAAAGTGTGTGAACTTGCTCATCCGGGAGACCCTGAGCACAGCAAGCATGAAATAGACAGATATGCCAAGCGGAGGTGACCTGGGGATGTCAATCCGCTGATGGCTCAAGACCTTGAACCTGATCATCGTGAATTCCACTTCTAAATAGCTGAACCGGGAGACACAACATGGGAGCCAAATTCCTGCAGCAACAGTTTACCTGTTGGTTCCTTGGAATGGAATATGTGCTTCCAACAAGCAGAGACCGATTGCCTACTCTGTACCTGACATTCTCTGAGTTCTGTGAAGCCTCCAGAGATCAATTAGACACGAGTCCCGCCCTTAATATCCATTACTGAGTGCCTGTTGTGTGCAAGACTCAGTGCTGTGTGCTGGGGATATGGAGTGAACAAAATAGACCCCATCTCTGCTTTCATGGAGCTTATAACTAACTGAGTGGAGGAAACAGACAATAATTGATGAGTAATTGATAAATTGCAAACCCCGAATTCCCATGCAGACTTTGTCAGAGGTGACTGCTGTCTGCTGCTGGTACATAGCATTTGGTGGCAAAACTAAAAAGGAGCTTAGTCATGCTAAGCTGAAGGTATTCCAGAATGTAATAGTGCTTGAGAATTTCCCAAGTAAGAAGCTTTTGCCAAGAAATGCTTCATTTAGGGTCATTTCAGTATCCGTTTCTTTTCTAGTTGCAAGGCCTTTGAAAAGCCGTGCTCTGCATCTGTGCGCGTGCATACTTGCTCACAGCACGTGCTCACACATGTGCACTCGTGTGTGTGAGCAGAGTGAAAGCACATGGGAACACTAATTGTGTGCTGGAGTGGCTAGGCACTTAGTAGGCTCGTCAGAATGTAGAAGAAATTTGTTGGAAAGATGGCAGTCAGTTTCTGTAAAAAGCTGATTTTATAAATAAGTGTTAAGAGTCCTTGAATTGCTACAAATCCTTTATTTTATATCAAGGGATCCAAACTAAGTCAGCACTTTTGTGAGCAAGCGTTATACCTTAATTTTATCTTTCAGAAGTGTCCAGAGTTCAGAACAGTGATACATGCATTTTTTTCTTTTTTTTTCTGTTTTTGGTCCTTAGGGGCCAGAAATGCTAGAAGCCGGGGGGCGGGAGTTGGGGCAAAGCGAAGGGGCTTTCCCTGTTCTGCGTATCCTGTGTCCATCGCCCGCTTTCGCCTCACCACCACATCGGGCTCTATTTTCTAACTCTCGTGTGTGTGTGTGTGTGTGTGTGTGTGTGTGTGTGTGTGTGTGTGTGTGTGTTTCGATTCTGAACTCAATTTCCTTCCCGTAAAACAGTCCTCAGCTTGACTTGTTCATAAAGGCCTGAGAGGCGGCCGCACCAGGAGGGCCTGTGGGGCCTTTGCTCGCAAACCTCGGGGACACAGCCCGTGCCCTGGACCCACGTCTGGCGCCCAACTGCTCCACATCTCCTGCTGCTTCTCCTTGTTCTGGATGCTTAGGTGCTTCTGGAAGCAAACGTGCACTCAGGCCTCTGAGGCCACTCACTCCTGATCCTAAAGAGAAAGGAAGGGGAAGCGGGTGGAGGGCTTCCTTCCCACCCTGAGCTGGTGGTGGACACTTGCCGTGCCGGGGTCCCTCCCAGAGCAGTGGTCCCCCTCGCCTGCATCCCCGAGGGTTGCTTCCCTAGCAGGTCTGGTTTATGCACTGGCTTATTGGGGAGGTGGGCAGGGTGGAAGGGTGAGGAAACCGGCCTGGAGAGTTGGTGTCGTACCTGGGGACACACAGCTGGTAAGGGCTGGCGTGGGACCAGGGCAAAGGCCACCGACTGCTAACCCAGGATAGTTTGTTTCCACATCTGTTATGCTCCTTTCTTCACACCTTTACTCATCCTTTGTGGCACTTCCCACAATCTGGAACAGTGTAGTGAGTGTGTCATAATTGCTCTAGCCCTGCTAGGCAAAGTGCTCCACGAGGATGGGGGCTGTGTGCATCTGTTGCTGACTGTCATTACCTTAATACCTGGGAGCCAGCATCACCTTCACCACGTTCACCTTCACCACCTTCACCTTCACCTTCACCACCTTCACCTTCACCACCTTCACCTTCACCTTCACCTTCACCACCTTCACCTTCATCACCTTCACCTTCACCTTCATCACCTTCACCTTCATCACCTTCAACTTCACCTTCACCTTCATCACCTTCACCTTCAACACCTTCACCTTCACCTTCATCACCTTCACCTTCACCACATTCACCTTCACCTTCATCACCTTCACTTCACCACCGTCACCTTCAACTTCATCACCTTCACCTTCACCACCTTCACCTTCA
>RJWK010007647.1:0-49401 GCA_004363435.1 Platanista minor
TTATTCTTTTTGTTGCAGTGGTAAATGGGAGTGTTTTCTTGATTTCCCTTTCAGATTTTTCATCATTAGTGTATAGGAATGCCAGAGATTCCTGTGCGTTAATTTTGTATCCTGCTACTTTACCAAATTCATTGATTAGCTCTAGTAGTTTTCTGGTAGCATCTTTAGGATTCTGTCTGTATAGTATCATGTCATCTGCCAACAGTGACAGCTTTACTTCTTCTTTTCCGATTTGGATTCCTTTTATTTCCTTTTCTTCTCTGATTGCTGTGGCTAAAACTTCCAAGACTATGTTGAATGAGAGTGGTGAGAGTGAGCAACCTTGTCTCGTTCCTGATCTTAGTGGAAATGCTTTCAGTTTTTCACCATTGAGGACGATGTTGGCTGTGGGTTTGTCATATATGGCCTTTATTATGTTGAGGAAAGTTCCCTCTATGCCTAATTTCTGCAGGGTTTTTATCATAAATCGGTGTTGAATTTTGTCGAAAGCTTTCTCTGCATCTATTGAGATAATCATATGGTTTTTCTCCTTCTTTCAAAGTATTTTTGTTATGTGAAATATTAACTTTTGCCCAGTCATCCTCTTGCATTATTAGAAAAAAACCTTTTCAGCTTGTTACGTACTGAACAGTATTACCCAAATTCATATATTGAAGCCCTAACTCCCAAGGTGACTGTATTTGGAAATAGGGCCTTTAAGGAGGTAATTAAGATTAAATTAAGTCATAAGGACCCTAATCCAATGATTGATATCCTTAGAAGAAGAGGAAGAGACACCAGAGATTTACACAAAGGCCAAGTGAGGACACAATGAGAAGGCAGCTGTCTGTGAGCCAAGGACAGAGACCTTAGGAGAAACCAACCCTGCCAGCATCTTGATTTCAACCTTCAGAATGTGGGAAAATACATGTCTATTGTTTAGGCCAACTAGTTGGTGGTATTTTATTATGGCAGCCCCAGCTGACTAGTATACCAAAATAAAATGCTCAATGGAAATAAAATGAATTTATCCACGTTAAGAAACATCCAGGGTCTATTTGCTCTAATAGAATTACAAATGCAATTCAGTGCAGTGGAGCATGTTCAGTATCTTCCATTTTTTCCTAGCTCAAATCTTTCACTGGATATGTTAAGGGGTAATGATGAAGTTATTGGTTTTCAAGATATTTTTAATGATCCATCACAAAATGATGTAATGAAAGAACCCCACTTGACAGTGGAATATAATTTTGGCTTACTATAATAGAGGTGTGTGGTTAATTAAAGTAGAGGAACTGCATCTTGTTTATAGTTGTCTTTTTACTATAATTTGATGTATACAATATTAAAAGTACTGACACATGAGAAGTCTTGCCAGAAAATATAAATTCTGCTGCTGTGAAAACACCTCTACCAACAAAATATACACTAGAAGCATGAAGCCTCAAATATGACATTTTTATCCGATTTTAAATGATTCAGAACCCTTAGCAAATGACACGACAATGAAAGGAACACAGTTATGTTTTCTTGTCTCAAAAACTTTACTTATATATATTTATATCATGTTGCTTTACATATGTATTTTAAGTTATTTATTGTATAAAACTTTAACCATATATAGAAATAGAAGAGCATAATAAAGTACTTCATCATGACCCATCATCAACAATTATCAATACCTGGCCCATCTTGTGTTATATACTCCTACATACTTCCCTTTATCTTATCATTTCTGGAGCAGATATAAGATGTATTATTCCATCTGCAAATATATCAGTATGTTTCTCTGAAAGTTAATAGTTTTCTTTTTAAAGATACCCATGATATCATTATTATTCCAAAAATTTAACAATAAATGCTTAATATCAGAAAAGATCCAATCATTGTTTAAATTTTTCCAACTTTCTCACAAATGCCACAATTATTTTTATCTGTTTTAAAAATCAGGAACCAACTAAATTCTAAACATTTCAATTAGTTGACATATCTCTTAATTCCCTTTTAATATAAAAGATTTTGTAATAGAGCAAGTGGCTTGTTGCCCACTGCACAATGGAAAGAGCAAATACTGAGGCAATAGTCTTTTCCAGAAAGAAAAGGCTTTATTGCAGGGCGGCCAAGCAAGGAGACAAGAGGCAAAGCTCAGATCTGTCTCCTGGATAGGCTGTTGACTGGGGTATTTATAGTGGAAGCAGGGAGCAAGAGGGGTAGGGGGCCAGGAAATGATTGGTGGAAAGCAAATTGTAAGTTTCTAGAGTTCTCTGTGCAGGTGTGACTGTTCTTCAAACCTCATCATGGGTTGTATGTGCAGGCTTCATTATGTAACATGTGGTAGATTTTAGTCATTTGAGGTCTAAAGTTTGTCATTCTAGTCCTTCAGTATGCCTGAGCCTGAGTCAGTGTCTGTCAGCAAGTTTTTTCCTTGTCTGTGGTTTCTCTGGTCCTCTGCAAAACAAGCTTGTTATTCTCGATGTATCATTTTGTTTCTACATTATGGGCCTTGTAACTTAGAGGGCATGGTTTCTGTTTCTCTCCATCTATCTCATTTTTATGGCTTCCCTGGTGGCACAGTGGTTGAGAATCCGCCTGCCAATGCAGGGCACATGGGTTCGAGCCCTGGTCCGGGAAGATCCCACATGCCATGGAGCAACTAAGCCCATGTGCCACAACTACTGAGCCTGTACTCTAGAGCTCTTGAGCCACAACTACTGAAACCCATGAGCCTAGAGCCCGTGCTCCATAACAAGGGAAGCCACCGCAATGAGAAGCCCATGCATCGCAACGGAGAGTAGCCCCTGCTTGCCGCAACTAAAAAGAAAGCCCGTGCACAGCAACAGAGACCCAACACACAGCCAAAAATAAATAAATAAATTTATACCAAAACTAAAGATAAAAAGATTACTTGCAACGTATCTGTTGAATCAGAAACAAGATTCTTTGTTCAGCAGTTTCTTACAGTTTAGCTTTTGCTGGTTGCACCCCTCGTGTGTCCTTTTAACGTGTTCTTTTTTCTTTGTTGGAGGAGTTATTGAGAGGTCATGACCAGCCGTTGACCTGTGAGTTGGGCCTGGGCAATCAGAAGCTCCTCACCCCCTTCTCTGTCCTTGGAATATATGTTCCACCCACTGATCCCACAGCTGGAGCTGTTTTCAAGGATGCAACCTTGAGAGAGTAATGTGCTGTTGAGACATCTGGACAGTGTACATGACCAAACCCAGTTAAAGCCTCTGTGTCAACTTTTAAGATTCTGATGGGCAGGTGTGAAGATCTACTTGTCTTGAAGCTGCCCAAAACAAACCTGGTAATTAAGTCCCCTTGCTTATTAAACCTGCCACCTACCAGTCTGGAGTGGTCTGTCTGCCTCTTTGTTGGATCTCTTCTTGCCTTCCATGTATAGGGGCCAGTTTCAGATTTCACCTGGTAAATTCCCAAGTTTGCAGACCAACACTCATATATATTTTTTTCTCCATTAGAACTGGAGGCTTAATGTGGTTAGATTTATTCACTTCTCTTTTTGTAGCAATGCTATTTCATAGTGTTGTGTTTATCTAAAATGAAGCACATAATACTTGTTTTTCTTGTTTTCTGATGTTAACAGTAGTTGATCAATATCTAGATTAATTAATTAGAGTATATAAAATGATAGTACATCTATCATATTATTTTATTATCTGAAATTCTCCCTTAAAAATAAACTTCTCATGTGCTATGTCATTAGCCAAAAAACCCCCCCAAAAACCCACAGCAGTTATGGCAGAAAATAGTAGGATACATATTTAATTTTTTACATTTATTTCACAACATAATGAGTCCATTTACCAGCATCTTCGAATGATGAGCAATTAGCATTTGTTTAGAATCATGATGAACTGGTGTATTTAAATGTATTTTAGGTATTTAAATTATCTTATTTTTGATGCTCAAATTTTTCTATCTTCACCCAGTGTGAGATTCATCAGTTACTACTGAGTCCTTTGGCATGACTCTAGCAGTGAGTTTGAGATTTTTTTTTTTGCTATCTAAGGTAAAAGCTTGTTTTTCCATGCAGACATTATACAGTTCCTGCCATTTTTAAGGAACTTTGGTTCATTTTATAGTAAAATGATATATTAAGACCAAAGTCTGAGCACTGGAAATATTCTTTGCTACCAGGTTGCCAGTGTTTTAAGAACTTTCCAATGGATGTAGATTGGAAAAGTATTTTTTTAATTTTATGTTTAGTGGTTGCATTTCAATTTTTTTTTTTTTTGTGGTACACGGGCCTCTCACTGTTGTGGCCCCTCCCACTGCGGAGCACAGGCTCCGGACACGCAGGCTCAGCGGCCATGGCTCACGGGCCCAGCTGCTCCGCGGCATGTGGGATCCTCCCGGACCGGGGCACGAACCCGTGTCCCCTGCATCGGCAGGCGGACTCTCAACCACTGCGCTACCAGGGAAGCCCTGCATTTCAATTTGATTGTGTTTTATTATTACTAAAATATTATACAATTAAAAATCAAGCTTGTAAGACTATATTAAAATGTGTATATATATGCACATATATATGTATATATTTATCTGTTTCAACCTAATTCCTGGATACCTTAGGTAAACAACTAGAAACAGTCTTTCTCTATTTGTTATATTTTTGTAGTCTCTCTTTTTCTCTCTCTCCCTCTCCCCTGCTTCCTCTTACAGAATGAGGAAAGTTAGAAAACTTATTATGGCAGTATAATTGAGAAATGATGGACCAGGGTGCTAGCAGGTGTTGAAAAACAGTCACATTTGGAGTATATTCGGAAGGTAGAACCAGCAGCATTTGATGATGGATAGATTGTAAGTGTAGAATGAGAGAAGACAAGAGTAACTGTAGTTTTTGGCATAAGCAACAGGGTGAATGGACATGCCATTTACTGAGATAGGAAAGACTGGAGGAGAAATACATTTGAAGGGGAAAGGGATTGAGAATTTTTTGGACTTGTCAAGTTTGATATGCCCATTAGATATCCAAGACCAAATATCAAGTACAGTTAGATAGAGCCCCCAACCGGAATGTAAGTTCCAAGAAGATAGCTATTTTTGGCTGTTTTGTTCACTACTATATCTTCAGAGCTTAAAAGAGGCAATATTAGATGTTCAACAGACATTCACTGAGTGAATAAGCAAACGAACAAGTAAATATGAAAAAAAATATATCTTAGAACTTAGCAAATATGTCTCTTCTTATTCCAAACTGATACCTCTCCAGTCCATGTAATTTTAACCTTCTATTTGATCTTTACACAGTTTCAGTTAAGAGCAATCATGATACAGTAGCCCTATTTGCTTATTTATCTCTTCTATTCTAATTAATAGAAGAGATAAATAAGCAACAGGCAGTGGACCTTATCAGTCAAATTAACTATTTAGATTTCAGTCCTTTATTATTTTTATACTTGGTAGTTTGTCACCTAATATTTTTGTCTTTCCAAGGTCAAATTTGAAAGACAAAGAAAAACAAATGAAGGCTTTGAAAGGGGTTAATGGGTTCTCACTTTGGTCTTGACTGTAGTTAAATATCAGTCCCTGGGTGTTTCATAGTATGTGACTAGGGCATAGTAGCACAAAGTAGCTTTTTCACCTACTCAGATTATCTTTGCCCTTGCTCTGTTGGTATAAGATGGTTTTCTGTGTATTGTGTCCTATTATAAGGATTTCATGAAGCTTATACTTGGTTTGCAAATAATTTCTGAGGTGACTACAAAGATGACACATTTATTGTCCTTTAACTCTGGTTTTCTTTGGGAATTCCCTGGCAGTCCAGTGGTTAGGACTCTGCGCTTTCACTGCCAGAGTCTGGGTTCTGTCCCTGGTTGGGGAGCTAAGGTCCTGCAAGCCATGCAGCACAGCCAAATTAAAACAAAACAAAACAAAACAAAAAAACTTTGGTTTTCATTTTGGCCTCAGAATTTTTCGGAGAAGTGCTTTATTGTCTCTACTATCTTGCCAAAACAAATGTTGGAAAAAATGAGATTGGCATTTATTCTAGATGACTCATTACATCATAAAACTGGATTAACCCTTGCAGACTTGGCAGTGAAGACCAAGTCATTATTTTTAAATTGTAGCATGGGTGGTCAGAGATGGTAACACTCAGGTATGTGTGAACAAGAGTTCTCATTTACGAGGAGAATGTGAATTATCCTCCTAAATGAGAGAATGTGAATTACATGCTTTTATCTATCATGGTTTCTAGGTGCTTTACTATGCTATGAGTTTGAGATCCTAGGTTTCATTTGCTATTACTTTGAATTGTTATCAATAGAAGCTGCTGTGGTACTGACTGATTTATAACTAGTTTTATCAAAATTTGTGCAGAATCCTGCAGAATTTTTTCTAGGTACTTCTGAATGTAAACTCTACAGTCATGAATGAAGTGCTATGATAATATTATGCCACTATGATTGTATTCATTATTTAAGGGTATGCTATAATCAATACATTTTGAGCTGAATTCTGAAAAAAAGTTTTAAAAAATTGTCTATTGTATAAATTCCTTTCTCAAACATGCAAGTTAATCCAGTAGTAATGAGCTTGCTCTAAGGAAGTTTATACAGCTAGTTATTCAAAATTTCAGGACTCTTCTCTATATTTATGCTACTATCCAATTGTTCAGAGTGTATTAAATTAATATTTTAGGTTATAGATGCATTTTTCAGCCCTCTAAAGGTCTTGGTAACATAACCTTTTTTATGTTTTTCCCATACATATTCCTCAGAGGTATAATGTAAAATTATTTGTTAAATACAAACCAAGTAGTCTATCCTTCTAGAAGTCTTTTTCAAGCTTTTTTTTAGATCTGAGGTCAAACACCTCTCATAAGGCTTGAATCCCTAAGATCATTATACTGCATTTAAAAATTAATTTAATAATATGCTCATTAATTACAGCCTTTTATTTTAAACATTGTTCATATGAGCTCAGACCTTTTTACAGTGAAGAAAAGTACAATTTTAGGTAAATTCATTAGCATATGAGGAGAATGCCCAAGGGTGGGAGGAAAATAAACATGAATATTGAGACCTAGAGAAATTTGCCAAATCAGGTGGGAATTTGAAGAAGAATAATAGTAAAAAAGAGAAAAAATCAAGAGGAGACATGAGACAAATCTGATCAGGTTGATCTTTTAAGGTAAAGGCAAGAATACTGTCTGTTGTGGTTCTCAGCAGAACATGGATTCTAGTTTTTATAGTGCAGAAATTTGGGTATTTTTTTTTCTGCTAATGAAGATCAGCCTATGTATATTAGTGGAGACTGGGATAGTGCAAACATAAATTTGCTTGTTTATTCTATCTTCTTCCCTGTCATATTGTTACAGAGAACTAAATGGGATACGTATAACATCTCATTTTATTTATTTTATTTGCCCTCAAAGTAATTTCCAATAAAGAGTGAAATGACTAAAAATACCTAAAAGTTTTTCTTGAATAATTTAAATAGATTTATAGAGAAATATTTGTATTTTTAGTTTGCAAATGGATATTATTTTCTAAATTGTTACACTCCTGCAATGTGCTATGTGCTTGTGTATGTTCTTTTTGTTTTTTGTTTTTTGGCTTTTTTGCCCCTAAACCAAAGAAACAAAAACAAAATTACAGTTGTGGATGAAGTTATAACCCAGCTAATATCATATGGTTATGATATAAAGAAGCATGAATTATTGTTTTTCAACTGTTTAGGTTTATTAAGTTTATGAACTATGGAAAAGAAAGTATAGTACCCACAAACCAAGGTGGGGAAGTTAGATAAACTTAGTAGTTGACTCTTCAGTGAGGGTTAACTTCATTGTTTGTTAAAATTTAAGTACAAATGCACATTTTATACGTAACCATTTATGAGACTCTTGATAACTCTCACCACATCTTCTTTAGAAAATAGAATTGACAAGAAAAAAAGGATGAAAAAGAGATGTTTAGTAAATTAAGTTATTAGTTTAAAAATGGTTTTGAATGTGGTTACTGACCATTTCCTATCATGAGCAATGATTAAGCTGCAGATTATATTAAAAGTATCACCTTTGAAATTATTTTATTGCCTTCATATGTTCTTAGAAGTGAGTAGGATGGTTAAAAACGGTATTTCAACTGCAAGATTGTAGAATTATGTAATTATTTACAGAGACACTTAAGGTGACCTTTCACTATTGGGATGAACTGCTCTCTGATATTAATAAGAATAAGTGATTTAACCTGCCAAAGAAACCTGATGAAAGAACTTCAGAAACTGTAGCTTTCTAAAGCCTTCAAGGTTTATTAGTCTCTGTACCCTGACACAGCAACAATCTAATAACTATAATGGATTACCTTCCAGTGAAGAAGGTATTTAAAAGCCAAATAGCCACAAAAATAGCTTACAATATGATAGGAGAATGAGAATTTTTATAGTACAGTACAAACATGTAATCCAAATGTTGCTCATTAGTTCTAATACTATTAACTAAAATTGGAACTGAATAAGCCAGATTGTGAAATCGGTGCTGATTTAAATATAGAGTGCTAGACAAAAGAACTCTCAATTTTGGGAAGTGATATTTATCCTGATGCAGTACCAGTGTGAAGGAAGAACTTTGGGGGGAAAATAGAATATTATATTTGAAATGTTTTGAAGATTTAAAATATAGTCATTTCATTAGACATTTGTAAATCAAGATAGTCTTTCAATAGAAAATTGAGTCACTCTTCAGTTGAGAGAGGGACCTAATTGTAAACACAGCAGTAGGGAAATGAACCCCCTAGACTTCCTAGAGGCTCTGTATGCTTAATGGTGTCAGAGGTACCCGAGGGAGGTGACCCTCAGAGCAACTTGCACCTTGCTTCAGTTTTCAGCATAGGTCTATAGAAGAAAAACATCTTGAGGAGGGAGGTATAATGTAGTGGGTATTCATTTGGCAGAGGATTGAAGCTGTCTCTTTATTTGGAGTAAGAATGCTAAGGGATTGAAATGTATGACCTGCATATGAGCCCCCCTACCACCTTTGACAGCCTTCCCCAAACAGAAGACATTGAGATTTTAAAAAATATTTTCTGACCCCAGTTTTTCATAGCATCAAAAATTAACTTGTTTACAGTAAACTCAGAGGAAAGGGTGTGGCCAGAATAGTCCAAGATCTACTGCTCAAATTTCCTAGAGAATGGTAAATAAATTATGGCAATGATAATGAAAAGTATGAACTAGGTAACATTCTTAGCACTTTACATATGCTAAGTTATTCAATCCTCTCAATTACTTTCAATAGAAGAAGAAACTAAGGCATAATGTAATTAATAATATGCCTAAAGCTACAAAGCAGCAAATCCAGCAATTCAAACCTAGCAGGCTGGTACCATGTCCTCAGCCTTTAATCACTGTTCTGTACTGTCATATAAGAGCTTTCCTTCTTTTACCTTATCCCAGTTCAAAAATTCTAAAGTTAATTCATTGGCTCTTTCTCAGACTCAGCATTCTGTAATATCTTCATTGCCATGGAATATAGAAATACATTTAAAGCTTTAAGATGGCTTCCAATGAAGGTCATATCAGTTCAATTATGTTTCTTTGAACACTACTCCCATGAAATGAACTGTGAAAATATTTGGAAACATTTTTAGGTCACAGCCTCCTATATATTTAAAGCTTATGGAAGTAGTATGAGAAAGAAACTTGTACAATGTTGTATAACCCAGTTGTTCACATTTCATTTGAAAAGAGACTACCCTCTGCTTTTTGGAGAACACTTCATAAGCTCTGGAGAAATTGATTTTCCCAGAAACAATAGTTGAGAAATAAATACTGGTGGCCTCTGGAAATAGATCAAGTGCTGAGTGGCTAAAGGTATCCTATGCTGAAGTCAAAGTACTTGGAAATGATGGCTGTAGAATCTCTCCTAGTTTGTCTGAGTCATACCTCATACAGTGATACTATTTTAAACATTTCCCCTCAACTTTTTTATTTGCCAACACACCTCGCTTTAATTGGAAATATTTAGGTACTTACTTCTGGTCCCTGCTGTGTTTCACTCCATTTGTGGAGGGAAAGCCATCAGACAGCCAGAAAACACTTTGCTTTAATGCACCATCTGCAGCTTACATCTGGGCACTGCTGGTTGTTTTGATCTGTAACAATACTAGCTGTAGAATGGAACCAAGGAATACAGTATAAAAGGTCATTTGGCTCTGGATCTTTTCCTCCAACTGTGAGTTCAGAACACAAATCTATTTAAGGGTTAGAACAACAATTTGCAGTTTTTATTTTACCATCATTTACCACCCCAAATTATCTAAGGTGAGGAGCTCCTGTAAATGTTTTCCATTTTTATCTTTGGCTAGAAAGTTTTGCCTTCCAAAAGCAAGTTTTAAGAATACTAGCAACTAGTTGTTGCGTTGGAAGTCTAAACGTTACTGTATAGCAACTGAAATGATAGCATTTGGTATGTGGAAATAAAACCCACCCCAATGAGGACGAAGGATATTTATTCAGAGCTTTTGCTATAGCAAAGGATTCAACTACCGTCAATTGTTTGGCAAAGACTCAAATTTAGGCAGGGTAGTGGAAAAGATTTATAGTAAAAAAGAGAAGACTTCACGCGGGCTCTGATTAGAGGTGGTTGGCATGGGGAAGAGGGAGGTGGGTGAGCTAGAAGGGGGATATGCTATGTAATTGGGTTGGGGAGCTTATTTTACTTTCTCTGGTTGGTCCTAAGTTGGACAAAAGTGGAAGTGGGAAAAATAGGGAAGGCGGCAATGACCTAGTCTTGACCATTCTGGGGTGATTGCTGCAGAGGTTGCGGGTCTGAGTTCTACTGGCATACATTCGTTTATGGTCTAGCCATTTTCCGTTTGTATATTCAGTGTCTCAGGAATCACAAAAACCTAGATTTGCATGTTGACTCTGTTTGTTGTTAACTGTGTAATCTCGGGTAAAGTATTGCTCTCCAAGCTTTAGTTTCATCCACATATGAAATTAAAATCGTAATACTCATTTTATAGGGTTATTGTGAGGGAAAATTGAAATTTAGAAAGAAATCACTATACTCTTCAAACATAGTAATCAGTTAATCAGTCAAAGCTCTTGTTGCTATTGCCATGCTAAAATGTCCTTTTAAAAGTTCATTTTGAGCAACTTCGGTAAGATGATTCTCCTTTTCAAGTTACTACCACTCAGATATTAGGAATGAAACCACCTCTTCTTTCTTTGAGGAATTTGAGTGAAACTCCTATGTCTTCCTCATTCTATTTTAGTCCTATTAGTCTGGTTTACATTCAACTCATTTCATTAATCTTTCCACAGAGAACTTTATAGAGAACTCTACTTTGTTTTATAGCTGTAGTTCATTCTTCTGTGATTTACTAATGTCTGAATATGAAAGTTACAAAATAAATAAACAATTTCAAATTATATTGGCACTATAAATATTTTTCCTTGCTATGGAAACCATGTGCTATGATTATATTGATTTATTTTTGGTTCAAATACTCTTTCTTACTCAATGAAAAATGAGCCATGTCAAGTTCAAATAAATTTTTCTTCTTTTACACTTCCCTAATAGATTTTAGCATATTCTCAATTTTTTCCAAGCTCTCAATTGTACAAATTTTTCTATAGAATATTATTTTCCCATGCAGAGACTTCTCTTCCTGAACCCTCTATCCTCTGCCAATTCTGGGCTCGTGTAGCCTAAGCCTAGTTATTATCCTTGGGTAACTCTCTTCTCACTGTTCTCCTATGTGGTGTTTTTAGCTGCTTTTCTATTATGCTGTCTTCCTTGGTTCGTATCCCAGAGTATACAAAAGGTGTTGGAGAGATGGCTTTCAGTTTTTCACCATTGAGCATGACGTGAGCTGTGGATTTGTCATATATGGCCTTTATTATGTTAAGGTACATTCTTTCTATACCAATTTTACTGAGAGCTTTTATCATAAATGTGTGTTGAATCCTGTCAAATGCTTTTTCTGCATCTAGCGAAATGATCATATACTTTTAATCTTTTATTTTGTTAATATAGTGTATCATGTTAATTGATTTGTGGATGTTGAATCATCCTTTCATCTCTAGAATAAATTCCACTTGATCATGGTGTATGATCTTTTTAAAGTATTGTTTTATTTGGTTTGCTAACATTTTGTTGAGGATTTTTGCATCTATGTTCATCAGAGGGATTGGCCTATAATTTTCTTCTCTGGGTAGTGTCCTTGTCTGGTTTTGGTATTAGGGTAATGCTGGCCTCATAAAATGAGTTTGGAAGTGTTCCCTGCTCTTGAATTCTTTGGAATAGTTTGAGAAAGATAGGTATTGAATGTTTGGTAGAATTCACCAGTGAAGCCATCTAGACTTTTGTTTTTTTTTTGTTTTTTTTGTTTTTTTATGCGGTTCACGGGCCTCTCACTGTTGTGGCCTCTTCCATTGTGGAGCACAGGCTCCGGACGCACAGGCTCAGCGGCCATGGCTTACGGGCCCAGCTGCTCCGCGGCATGTGGGATCCTCCCGGACCGGGGCACGAACCCGTGTCCCCTGCATTGACAGGCGGACTCTCAATCGCTGTGCCACCAGGGAAGCCCTAGACTTTTGTTTTTTGGGAGCTTTTGATTACTGTTTCAATCTCCTTACTAGTTACTGGCCTATTCAGATTTTCTATTTCTTCATGATTCAGTCCTGGAAGCTTGTATGATTCTAAGAATTTATCCATGTCTTCTAGGTTGTCCAATTTGTTGGCATATAGCTGTTAATAATATTCTCTTATAATCCTTTGTATTTCTGTAGTATCCATTGCTATTTCTCCTCTTTTGTTTCTTATTTTATTTATCAGAGTCCTCTCTCATTTTTTAGTGAATGTAGCTAAAGGTTTACAAAGATGTCCACACTGCCCACTCTTACTCAACATACTATTGGAAGCCCTAGCCAGAACAATGAGGAAAGAAAAAGAAAAAAAAAAGGCATTCAAATTGGAAAAGAAGAATTAAAACTGTAACTATTTATGGATGACATAACTTTATTTATAAAAACCCTAAAGATGCCACCAAAAAACTTTTAGAAATAATGAACAAATGTAGTGAAGTTTCAGGGTGCAAAATCAATATACAAAAATCTGTTGCATTTCTATACACTAATAATGAACTAGCAGAAAGAGAAATTAAGAGAACAATCCCAATTACAATCACAACAAAAGAATAAAATACCTAGTAATAAATTTAACCAAGGAGGTAAAAGATGTATACACTGCAAGCTATAAGACATTGTTGAAATAAATTGAGGATGACACAAAGAAATGGAAAGATATTCCATGATCATGAATTGGAAGAATTAACATTGTTAAAATGTACATATTACCTAAAGCAATCTTCAGGTTCAATGTACTCCCTATCAAAATATGAATAACATTTTTCACAGAAATAGAACAAAGGAATCCTGAAATTAATATGGAACCACGTAAGACCCCAAGTAGCCAAAATAATTCTAAGAAAAAAGAACAAAGTTGGAGGTATCATGCTCCCTGATTTCAAATTATTACAAAACATCATGTATTAGCAGTAATCAAAACAGTATGATACTGGCAGAAAAACAGACATATAGATCAATGGAACAGTATTTGAGAGCCCACAAATAAACCCACATATATATGGACAATTATATGACAAAGAACATACAGTAGAGAAAGTGTAATCTTTTCAATAAATGGTATTGGGAAAACTGGACAGTCACATGTCAAAGAATGAAACTAGACCACTCATTCACAGAAATATACACAAAAACCACCTCAAAATTGTTAGGGACTTGAATGTAAGACCTGAAACCATAAAACTCCTAGAAGAATATATAGGCAGTACTCTTTGACATTGGTCTTAGTAATATCTTTCTAGATATGTCTTCTCAGGCAAGGGAAACAAAAGCAAAGATAAATAAGTGGTACTACATTAAACTAAAAAGCTTTGACACAGTAAAGGAAACCATCAGCTAAATGAAAAAAACAGCCTACCGAATGGGAGAAGATATTTGCAACTCATATATCCAATAATGTATTGATATTCCTAATATATAAAGAACTTATACAACTTAACAAAAAAACAAGCAGCCAATTAAAAAATGGGCAGAAGATCTGAAGACATTTTTCCAAAGACATACAGATGACCAATAGGCACATTAAAGAATGTTCAACATCACTAATTATTAAAGAAATGCAAATCAAAACTACAATGATATATTACCTCATGCCCCTTAGAATGGCTGTTATCAAAAAAAGGCAAGAAATGACAAGTGTTGGCAAGGATATGGAGAAAAGAAAACTCTCATACACTGTTGATGGGAATGTAATTGGTGCATCCACTAAGGAAAACAGTATGGAGATTCCTCAAAAAAATATGAATAGAACTACCATACCATCCAACTATTACACTCTGGGTATTTATCCAAAAAATACAAAAACACTAATTCAAAAAGGTATATGCACCCCTATGTTCATTGCAGCATTATTTACAATAGCCAAGATATGGAAACAACTTAAGTGCCCATCAACTGACAGATGGATGAAGAAGATGTGGCATATGTATACAATGGAATACTACTCAGTTTGAAAAAAAAAAAATGAAATCTTGCCATTTGCAACAACATGGATGGATTGTGAGAATATTATGCTAAGTGAAATAAGTCAGATGGAGAAAGACAAATACCACATTATTTCACTCATAAGTGGAATATAAAAACAAAATAAATGAGCAAGCCAAACAAAAAACAAACACATAGATACAAAAAAAAACAGAGTAATGGTTACCAGAGGGAATAGGGGGTGAGGGTATGGCAAAATGGGAAAAGGGGATCAACTGTATGGTGATGAGCAGAAACTAAACCTTTGGTGGTGAGCACACTGTAATGTATACAGAAGTTGAAATATAACACTGTACAGTGAAACTTGTATAATGTTATAAACCAATAAAAAAATTTTTAAAAATAACAAAAATAAACTAATATAAAAAGGTGACCTTGCATGTCTGAAAATATTTTAATTTTGTCATTGCACTTAGTTGTGATTTTTAATGAATATGAGGATGAGTTGAAACTTTAGGATGACAACAATTTAATTCAGCAACTGGAAAGCATTCAAGATTGTACCTTTCAATATCAGATATTGCTAATGAAAAGCTTGATGGCAGTTGATTCTTGTTTTTCCTCTCCCACTTTCCCCTACCCTAGGAAACATGTAGGCTTTTCTCTTTATAATATAGATTTTCCTCCATTTCACTTTTCATATACACTTGGAGGGTCATTTCAAACTGAAGATGTGTTTCCTTTTTCAGTTTTGAGAGACTTTCTTCTATTATTTCTTTGATTGTTCCATCCGTGTCTGGTTTCCCATATTTCTTCATGAAACTATTTTCAGTCACATTTTTTACTCTTTTGATTGATCACTAGACCAGAGGTTTGCAAAACATTTTATGTCAAGTGCCAGATAGTAAATACTTCATTCAGGCTTTGTTAGTGAAGTGGCAACATCAAGGATATTGTGTGGTGCTTACATAATAAGAGAGAAACTCTGGCTCTGCCCCCTCCCATTTGCCTGTGATAGATCCCATTAAGTGGCAGGCATGCTTTGCACTCAGTTGCTAAACACTGGATACACTTTTGGGTTGAAGCATAAAGAGCCACTATGCAGAGAGGGAGGAACGTGGTGGATGAGGTAAGTGAGGGTGGAGCAGGAAGCCACCTGAGTTTCATTCACTGCCTCAGTGATACCTAATCCAGGTGTGCCCTTCCTTCTCTTCCTTAGAAGAGCCCAGCTATCTCAACTTGGGAAGCTGGCTGGAGATGAGGAAATTTGCTGGTTCTCTGAGTCTGTACCCGAAGTTCCATTTGGTGCTTAGTAGTTGCCAACTACAGTGTCCCCACATGCAGGGGGTGACCAGTCCAAAGTTTGAGCACTGTTGTGCTTGCTAGCTAGGGACGAAGGCAGGAGCTGGAAGTGGAGTAGGAATGGGAGCAGAGGGAGATGCCCTGGCTTGGTTTCTGGGACTCAGACTGCTAACCACCTTGAACAGTGTTCAAAGGCAAACTGAAAATGGCAGTAGGCCATAGTTTGCCACCCCCTGCACCAAACTTTCATTTTCTTCCTCGTATGTACAATTTCTTTGTCAGGCTCTGGAAGAATTTCTTTTTTATATTTATTTGCCCTTTATTCAGCTTTCTAGTTCCAATTGCAATTATGTTTCCAAGATTACGTTTCTTATTCTGAAACTGTTATTTGTTTTTTGTTTTTTGTTTTTTTTTTGATGCTATTTGGGATTTATGAGTTATCTGTCTTCACGAGTCTCTCTAAGAATAATAGCTTTCATGTGTCTAGGATTGTCAGATTATTAAAAAATAAGAATAAATAAATGAATAAAAGTTTTAAAAATACAGAATACCCAGTATTGCATGGGATATACTTATACTAAAAAACAAAACAAAACAAAACTTGTTTATTTGAAATTAAATTTAACTGGACATTCAATATTTTATCTGGTAACCCTTCTTCTGACCCTGAGATATTTCAGTTTCCTTTTCAGTTTACTTTATACCTTCAAGAAATTTATTGAAATATCTTATTCACTGAAAGCTCTCTTCAGGTGGCTTTTATTTTGGTAGGCTTATGTTTTATTTTTATCCCTTATTATCCTTTAAATGAAATTCAGGGGAAAAGAAAAATAAATGTGTTTGTGTAGACTTTAATGTTGAAATAGAAATGCTTTCAAACCACCCCCCAAAATACTGAGTGGGACTATTCACACTACAAATATTTTTTAAATGTTGAAAATTTTCATAAGTTTTAATAATCACTTTGTGATTTTGACAGTATTATGTACCCAAAGTCTAAATCATCCATTTAATTTATTTAAAAGAATAGATTCCATTTTGTTTTAGTCTTTTTCATATTTATCTTCTAAAAAGGAAGGCTGGGGCTTCCCTGGTGGCGCAGTGGTTGAGAGTCCACCTGCCGATGCAGGGGACACGGGTTCGTGCCCCGATCCGGGAAGATCCCACATGCCACGGAGCGGCTGGGCCCGTGAGCCATGGCCGCTGAGCCTGCGCGTCCGGAGCCTGTGCTCCGCAGCGGGAGAGGCCACAACAGTGAGAGTACCGCAAAAAAAAAAAAAAAAAAAAAAAGGAAGGCTGATATGGCTTTCATCGTAATAGTGATACTTCAGGGACTGAGACACCGAGTGTCTCAGGACTCAGGTATCTTCCCAGCCAAACACAGTAATTCTTACAGAAAGTATCAATAATGACATTTCTACTGTCTTAACAAAATCAACTCAACCATTGTTTCATCATACAGATCATGAACTTTCTAGAAATATACATAATATTTTAAGATACAAAAATTATACTTTTTCTGAAATTTATATTTCTCATTATTAATATCAAGAGGAAAACTTTCCCCTTCCGTAAAAGAGTCATCTTATTTGTACATGTGCACACTTAAACCATATATAAGAAATATTTTTATCCTATTAGAACCATGATTGATTTATTTTCTTGGTGATACCAAATGGTATCTCAAATTTGAATTTTTATTTTCAGGTTGAAAAAGAAAGCAATCTGTGACATTTGAAAACTGTTCTAGCACTCACAGCTAGGCCATGTTATTCTAATAGATATAAATAATTTCAAATAGTACTAATCACAGACAAAGTAACTCTGAGACCAAGATAAATGAGACAAAGCAAGACCACTTCATAATTTTGTCCAAGCACAGACAGAAACAAAGCCACTCTGCCACCCAGAAAACACCAAATGCCTCCTCTCTTGGCCAAAATGAATAACTATTACTTATTTATCAATGACAACTTTATCCTCTTTCTAATCTTCTCTTCCTATAGATAGGATTTATTGAGATAACTCATCATAGAATTGCCCCTACCTTCTGATAGCAACCAATCTAGAGATAACATACTTTGGTAGACTGTCCCCCAAATCGCCAGCTAAAGCCTAAACCCTATAATAAGTATTTTTAACACCTTCTTACCGAGACCCCACTATCCCCCATGTGTGTGTTCTGTCTCACTACAATGAGTATTAAACCCAACTTGCCTAACTGCACATGTGTTCCTGGCCATCTTTGTCTAAAGCACATTGACAATTATTATTTGAAATGTTTTTAAAACATTATATTCTGCTGTAATATTCAAATAAAATTATGATATTCTGGATCACCTTTTTTTTTTTTTTTTGTATCCAATTAAAGGCATTAGGAACCACTATATATCTTAGGTTAGATAATAAAATCTCTAAGGTAAGCAATGGTTGGAGTCTTCATGCTATGCTGAAGAAACAAAGAAAGTCCAGAATCTCAGTAGCTTAATAATGTTTACTACTCTCATCTTACCTTGTAAATCAGCAAGGGGTTCTATTCAATGTAGTGATTTAGGGACCCAGGGTGTTGGCAACTCATTGTTTTTTTTTTTTTTTGCGGTACGCGGGCCTCTCACTGTTGTGGCCTCTCCCGTTGTGGAGGACAGGCTCCGGACGCGCAGGCTCAGCGGCCATGGCTCACGGGCCCAGCCGCTCCGCGGCATGTGGGATCTTCCCGGACGGGGCACGAACCCGTGTCCCCTGCATCGGCAGGCGGACTCTCAACCACTGCGCCACCAGGGAAGCCCGGCAAGTCTTTTTTGACACATGCTTCTATGGTCACTAAGGTCAGGAAAATAGGACATTGTGAAATGTGCAGTGACCACTAAATCTTCTTCCCAGAGGTGACACTCCTTACCTATCAAGATTATGTGGCACAGTTGCACACTTAGTCTTTTCTTCTCAGAACAATTTTGTCAGACTCAGAAAACTAACTTGGAAACACCTAAACCCATTCAGAAGTTTTAAATAACATTAGGTGACTAGGTTAAAATTTTTATTTACTTTTGCTGAATTTTATTGGACTTACTTGACTTTTATTTTCATTTTACTTGACTTATTGCTCAAAAATTGATCAAAAGCCTTTTTTTCCCTCCTAACTCTGTAAATCCCTACCACTCTGGATTTTCTCCTGTTCCCTTTCAATACTGCTTGAAAACTGAGCATTTATTTTCTGAATTTACATGTATCTGTTATTATCTTGTCAAAAGAATCCTGTAATCACCAACTTATGATGTTTAACATACTGTTTTCCAACCTCTTCACCTAAAGCTATAAGCTCATTGGTACATTATCTATCAAGTTATTATAAGTGAGAATTTTACCAAGTGTTTTGTAACTGCCTATCACTGATTATCATCCTCCCATTCTCTAAAATCTGTTGTCTCACCAATCACCATTCCTTGTAATGGTAACATCCCATGCCTTGAACAAAGTTTTGTATCAATCAAGATAAATTTGCTATGCTTCTGGTAATGAATTGTTCCAACATCTCAGTGGCTTAAAACAACAAAGCTTATTTCTCACTCCTTATCTTTACATATGAGCAAGGAGGTGCTGACTTTAGTGGCCATTTGGGTGCCCCAATAGCAGGAAAATATAATGTTGGGAAGTCTATACTGCTGTCTGAGAAAAAATGTCTTATTTATATTCGTATTTTCTTGGCCAACCCAAGTTATATTGCTATACCCGATTTCAAGTCAGTGAAGAAGTGGGCTCCTACTGTGTGCCCAGAGGGGAAAGAATCAGAATACTTATGTACAGCTCAAATGACTACTACAATGGTGAAACCAATTATTAATCAGATTCCAAACACCTGTTAGTCAAAATCGTACTAATTTTTAACAAGGACAGTTTAACATTCAGAGATACATAATTAAATTAAGGGGAGAAAGTTAAAGGAACAAATGAAAGGAAGCAACAAGATTAAGAAGGAAATTCAGAAACAATTCTATTTTTTTTCCAGTTTTCTTTGAAATTATATTGTCAAGTCTGATGTACTAGTGCAGGCATCATCAACTTCTTTTATAAAGGACCAGATAGAATATATTTTAGTCTTTGTCAAGTGTATGGCTTCTGTCTTAATTCTTAACTCTGTATTAAAATGCAAAAACAGCCATAGACAATATGTTAATGAATAGATGTGGCTGTGTTCCAACAAAACTTTATTTACAAAACCAGACGTTATGTCAGATTTGGCCCGCAAGCAGTATTTTGCTCACCTCTATAATAAGAATCTATATGCATATATTTTGACAAATGTGGTGTCCACTAATAGCCAAACATAGAACAATAAAATCTTTGTTTTAACTGAAGTATAGTTGGTGTACAATATTATATGTTACAGGTGTACAGTACAGTGATTCAGTTTTTAAAAGTTATACTCCATTTATAGTTATTATAAAATATTGACTGTATTCTTGTGCTGTATATTGTTATAGGTCATTTTATACATAATAGTTTGTACCTCTTAATCCCCTATTCTTATATTGCCCCTCCCCCGTCCCTCTCCCCACTGGTAACCACTAGTTTGTTCACCGTATCTGTGAGTCCTCTTCTTTTTTGTTATATTCGCTACTTTGCCATATTTTTTAGATTCCACATATAAGTGATATCATATAGTATTTGTCTTTATCTTGCTAATTTCTTTTTTTATATAAATTTATTTATTTATGGCTGCATTGGGTCTTTGTTGCTGTGCACGGGCTTTCTCTAGTTGTGACGAACAGGGGCTACTCTTCACAGGGTTCTCACTGTGGTGACTTTTTGTTGCGGAGCATGGGCTCGAGGTTCACGGGCTTCAGTAGCTGCAGTACGTAGGCTCAGTAGTTGTGGCTTGTGGGCTCTAGAGCCCAGGCTCAGTAGTGGCACATGGGCTTAGTTGCTTCTTGGCATGTGGGATCTTCCCAGACCAGGGCTTGAACCTGTGTCCCTTGCATTGGCAGGTGAATTCTTAACCACTGCGTTACCAGGGAAGTCCCTGTCTTACTAATTTCACTTATCCAAATGCCTTCCAAGTACATCCATGTTCCTGCAAATGGCAAAATTTCATTATTTTTCAAAGCTGAGTAGTATCCCACTATATATATATATGTATATATATGTCTGTGTGTGTGTGTGTGTGTGTATATATATATATATATATATATATATATATATATATATATATGTCACATCTTCATTATCCATTCATCTATTGATGGACACTGATGGACACTTAGGTTGCTTCCACATCTTGACTATTGTAAATACTGCTGCTGTGAACACTGGGGTGCATGTAGCATGTATCTTTTCAAATTAGTGTTTTTATTTCTTTTGGAATTGCTGGGTCATATGGTAGTTCAATTTTTAGCTTTTTGATAAACCTCCATACTGTCTTCCGCAGTGGCTGCACCAATTTACATTCCCACCAACAGTGTAAGAAGGTTCTCTTTCCTCTGCAGTCTTGCCAACACTTGTTATTTTTTAAGTTAAAAAAAAATTTTTTTGATGGTAGCCATTCTGAAATGTGTGAGGTGTTATCTCACTGTGGGTTTGATTTGCTATACTAGTGCTCTGGTGGCTTGTCTTCCACTGTAGGACCTGCAGAATGAGGAGCCCAACATGGGGCTAGAACTCTCACTCCTGTGGGAGAACCTCTGCAGTATAATTATTTTCCAGTTTGCGTGTCTCCTACCTCGGGTGTATGGGACTTGATTATGTCATGAGTCTGCCTCTCCTACATGTCTCCTTGTGGTTCCTTCTTCATGTCTTCACTTGTAGAAAATCTTTTCTAATGGGTTCTGGTCTTTTTCATTAACCAATGTTTTGCAGAATTCAACATCCATTTATGATAAAAACTCTCCAGAAAGTGGACATAGAGGGAACATACCTCAACATAATAAAGGGTGTATATTATACACCCACAGCTAATATCATACTCAATGGTGAAAAGTTGGAAGCATTTCCTCTAAGATCAGTAACAAGACAAGGATGCCCCCTCTCTCCACTTTTATTCAACATAATATTGAAAGTCATAGCCACAGCAATCAGACACGAAAAGTAAATAAAAGAATTCAATTTGGAAAGGAAGAATTAAATTGTCACTGTTTGCTGATGACATAATACTATACATAGAAAATTGTGAGGACACTGCCAGAAAACTACTGGAGCTCATCAATGAATTCAGTAAAGTTGCTGGATAAAAAATTAATATACAGAAATCTGATGCATTTTCATACACTAACAGTGAATTCTCAGAAAGATAAATTAAGGAAACAATCACGCTTACCATCACATCAAAAAGAATAAAATACCTAGGAATAAACCTACATAAGGAGGCAAAAGACCTGTATTTGGAAAACTGTAAGACACTAATGAAAGAAATTGAAGACAACACAAACAGATGGAAAGATGTATTGTGTTCACGGACTAGAAAAATTAATGTTGTTAACATGACCATACTACCCAAGGCAATCTACAGATTCAGTGCAATCCTTATGAAAATACCGATGGCATTTTTCACAGAACTAGAACAGATAATTTTAAAATTTGTATGGAAGCACAAAAGACCCCTAATAATCAAAACAATCTTGAAAAAATAAGAATGAAGCTGGAGGAATCACACCCCCTGAATTCAGACTATACTACAAAGCTACAGTAATCAAAACAGTATGGTACTGGCTCAGAAACAGACACATAGATCAATGGAACATAATAGAAAGCCCAGAAATAAACCCACACATTTGTGGTCAATTAATCTACGACAAAGGAGGCAAGACTATACAATGGAGAAAAGACCATCTCTTCAATAAGTAGTGCTGGGAAAACTGGACAGCTACATGAAAAAATTGAAATTAGAACATTCTCTAACACCACACACAAAAATAAACTGAAAATAGATTAAAGACCTAAAATGTAAAACCAGAAACGATAAAAATCCTAGAGGAAAACATAGGCAGAACACTCTCTGACATAAATTGTAGCAATATTTTTTTGGATCTGTCTCCTAAAGCAAAGGAAATAAAAGCAAAAATAAACAAATGGGACCTAATTAAACTTAGAAGCTTTTGTACAGCAAAGGAAACCATCAACAAAACAAAAAGATAACCTACTGAATAGGAGACAATATTTGCAAATGATATGACCAATAGAGGTAAATATCCAACATATATGAACAGCTAATACAACTCAGCATCAGAAAAACAAACTACCCAATTTAAAGTTGGGTAGAAGAACTGAATAGACATTTTCCGAAGAGGAAATGCAGATGGACAATAGGCACATGAAAAGATGTTCAGAACAATGGAATATTTATACTCTGAATGTAAGCAAGGCTTACACTGAAACTTTAATTAGACTCCTGAAGAAGAAAGTAGTATGTAATTTTATGGATAAAAATATAAAGTTTGGGGGTAATTAAAAGGTATGTACATAATTTTTGTACTCCCCATTTAAGATGTTATTAATTCAATAGTGAGCTTTCAAATTGAGTTCTGTGATGAAAGAAGTATGGTACTAATATGCTATACAAATAATATTCAGACACATACATTGAGCATGTAATATAATAAGAGGAGACAAAAACCCAAGTTTATAGGTCTCTTAATGAGTATGTGAAAATAACTTTCTCTCCCCCATAAACTCTCTGCAACTGATATCTAGGTGAAAAAGCTCTTTGATGGGAGATATCTTCCTTCACTATAAAAATCCATGTAAAATTATGGTCTTGTACAAATATAAAATATTCATTCTGTTCTGCCTTACAGAGACCAGATGTCTATGAGTATGGAAGAGAAATGAAATTGAAGCACTTAGACATATTTGGGAATCTAATTTAGCTGTCTATGTTATCAGAGTCAGTGGCTCTAACTAAATAGATTGAGCAGTGAAGCATATTTGTTATAAAGAATGCTAAAATGATCAGATTAGCCATGTATTGATTTTTAGAATCAGGTCTAATTATGCAGTACTTCTCCCTGATAGAACTTTGATATGGGAATAGCATACATGATTAACAGTGATAAGGAGTAAGTTCTGTTTTAATGATTTATTTACCTCATTCTAGACTAAGAATAAAGACAGGTGAGATGGCTTGGGAAATCAGAAGCCAATACAAAAAACCGTGGAATAATTGTTTCAGTGGAGTATGAAGATAACTTATGACCTAGGAGTTCTCCCTTGTGTTTGTATAGAAGACACATAGAGGAATGTTTATACTAGTATGGTCCATTTTAACAAAAGGCCAGTAACAAAGTGTCCATAAATAACAGAATAGATAAGTAAATAATGTATTCGTGTAAGAAAACAGTTGGGCTTCCCTGGTGGCACAGTGGTTGAGAGTCCACCTGACGACACAGGGGACATGGGTTCGTGCCCCGGTCCGGGAAGGTCCCACATGCCGCAGAGCGGCTGGGCCCGTGAGCCATGGCCGCTGAGCCTGTGCGTCCAGAGCCTGTGCTCCGCAACGGGAGAGGCCACAACAGTGAGAGGCCCGTGTACCGCAAACAAACAAACAAACAAACAGTCTACTTTAGTAAAAATGAGAAAAACTGCAACTGTTGCATTGATATGAATTATTAAAAATATAATGTTGAGCTAAGGATGCAACTCATATAAGAATACTTACAATATGTTCTCATGAAATTAAATTTTATAAGCATCAAAATTAAATAAAATATTGCTTAGAGATGCACAAATAAGTGGAAAACTATAAAGTAATGCAAAAAAAATAATTGACACTGAAGTTAAGATACTGCTTAACACAGAGGGGATAGATGAGAAAAGATTGAGAATAATAATATAGGGAACATCTAAAGAATATAATTTTCTATGTCTTAACCTGTCTGAGTAGGTGGGTGTTTTTAAAATTATTATTGTTATAGTGTGTATGGTCTTTTTATGGCTATTTCAAAGTTAACAAATAAAAGTGTAGCTTCTGACACTCTGAGCTGTTAATATATTAGAGGCAACTATCCTTCCATAAATTAATTTCAAGGTACGTCAGATATGTCTTGTCTTGATCAACTGCCCTTTCCACATACACACATACACACATACACAGACACATCAAGCCTACATTTTATTCCCTGGTCCTAAATGCAGTTTTAGATAATTAACAATAAATATCAATTTTCCTCTGTTGCAAAACTCAATGTAAGCTGTCAATTGACCAAATTGATTAAAATCACATTTTCTCTAGATAAAGTAATTCATTCCTCTATATAAGCCCAAGGGAATAAACATAGTAAATCTTGTGCTATAAAACCAGTGAGGCAAGCATAATATGTGTAAAGTTTATGAAACCTAGCTTAGAAACTATGTGTTAAGCTTGCAGGAGGCTTGGATTGACTAGAAAGAGCAAGACAGTTAGAAAAATGAAAAATATCAAGAAGCCCAAATCCTTGGAGAAGCAAGATGAAAAGGGAACTGTATTTACTCACTGGAAAGGACTTATTATATATCTATTATGTGACAGGAAATGCGCTGATTTTAGTGTAAAGATATGTAATGATAGATCTGATGCTTGCCAGGAATAAGAATTAGGATGGATACCTATTTCTTCCCCAAAAATTAATCCTAGAGAAATTATGGAAGGGAACATAGAATCCAGAAGACAACATCACAGCCAACAGAAGTTCTTCTAGGGAGAGAAATCTCTTTTGAACTGGGATTTGAATGCTCCAGTTTGGTGCAGCAATTTGCTCAGTAGATATTGAGAACATAAATTGCTAAAAAGCTAGTTCAGTTGTTGTTCTTCTCCAATATGCCATAAGAGAGTTCTCCTCTTCCACTTTATTGCAGAAACTTCCTCGATTACCAACATTTTTGGACAAATCTTGCTTGGGTATGAGGTTGGTTAAACAATTAGGACTGAGTATCCCTCACTCTGCTCCAAACAACTAGAGTTGGTAAAGTTCAATCTAAGAAGACTTTGTTTTCCCAGATGCTGAATCTCTCTAATGGTTTGAAGGAATGGGGTGTATTAGAAGCAGAAACATCAGAATATATAGATCAAGAATTAAAAATAAGCAGAAAATAATAAGCATAATAATTATGTTAAAGGAGATTTAAAACTATTGACAATATGAAACAAAAAGGGCCAGATAAAAATACTGGAATGAGGGGCTTCCCTGGTGGCGCAGTGGTTGAGAGTCCGCCTGCCGATGCAGGGGACATGGGTTTGTGCCCCAGTCTGAGAGGATCCCACATGCCTCAGAGCGGCTGGGCCCGTGAGCCATGGCTGCTGAGCCTGTGCGTCCAGAGCCTGTGCTCTACAATGGGAGAGGCCACAGCAGTGAGAGGCCTGCATACCGCAAAAAAAAAAAAAAAACAAAAAAATACTGGAATGAATATTTAATGGTAGGAATAATAAACAGAGTAGATATAGGGAATAGAGGGACAGATGCACCTGAATTAGTAGTAATAATTAAAATTAGATTGAGGAACTATCCCAGAAGGAAACAAGGAAGTAAAAGAATATTGAAAATCCAAAAGAAAAGTGAAAAAAAAATTTTAAAACATTCACAGGAAGAAATATTTTAAGAAATGTAAGATACATTTCCTGGAGTTAAAGAAAAATGAAAGATCTCAATGTTACAGGGCCCATAAAATGTCAAAAAGAAGAGAGACAAGGACATTATTTTAAAAAGAGCTAAATAGAAATGCCAGAACTGAAAAGTACACTACATTAAATAAAATTAATACAAGGGACAAAACAAAGCATCCATTATTAACAAAGGGTCCAAAATTAAGAGAATTAACAAAATTAACAAAGGGTTCACAATTAACAGAATGGACCAAACAAAGGCAGATGAAAAAGCTATGCAATCTGCAAGAGAGAGTAAAAATAAACAGAGCCTCTGTAACTCATGGGATGATATCACTTAGTGAACATACCTATACTGTAATTGGGATCCATAACAAAGAGAAAAAATAAGCCCAAAGAAACATATGAAGAAACAAAAAAATGTCTAAAACTTTCTCAAGTTCGGTAAAACCATAAACATAAGAATCTAAGGTACTCAGTAAAGCCTAAGCAGTATAAGTGAGAACATAACACCTCAAAATAACATAGGCAAATTACTGAAAGCTGACAAAGACAGAGATATAGGTGGATGACAGGCAGATAGAAAGAAAGAAAGATAGATAGATAGATAGATAGATAGATAGATAGATAGATAGATAGATCGATCTTGAAAATAGCCAGAGTTAAAAGACATGTCACATATGGAGAACAGAGTAAAACGGTGTCTGTCTTCTCATTGGTAACTGTGGAGGCTGGAAGACAATGGAATGGTATCTCTAAAAGGGATAAATAGCATAAAAACCTGTCAAAGAAGAATTTATACCCAGTAAAAATATCTTTCAAAATTGAAGTGCAAATAAAGATATTTTCAGGTAAATGAAAGTTAAAAACTGCTACTAGCAGACCTGCACTATAAGAAATGACACATGAAGGTCTTCAGGAAGAAGAAAAATGACGTCAAGTGGAAAATAGGATTTTGAGGATTGACCAAAAAGGACTGAGAATGGTAGATATGTGGATAAACATAAAAGACTATCTTATAAAAATTTTTAAAAGACATCTTCCTTTCTGCTGCAAAGTATGTATCAAAACAATACAAAAATACCTGGTTGAAAATTAAATGGAATTATACTGATTTAAGATTTTTACATTTTACACAATGTGGTACAATATTAATTCTAAAAAGACTGTGATGAGTTAAGAATTAATATTTTAATATCTAGACCAACCACTAAGAAATAATGTAATGAATGAGTGTAGCTAAAAATAAATTGATAAATTAACATGAAATATTAGATGAATACTAATATCCAATTATCCCAAAAGAAGTAAAGAAAAGAGGGAGAGGAAGAAAAATCAGACAAACAGAACAGAAATAAGTAGCAAAATGAAAGAACAATACACACATATACCAATAAGTAATTAAAATGTAAATGTGTCAAGCATTCCAATTAAAAGGCAGAGATTTATCAGATTTGATAAGAGGAACCTAACTCTATCCTGTAAAAAACATATACTTTTTTAAAAAAATGTTATTTATTTATTTTATACAGCAGGTTCTTATTAGTTATCTATTTTATACATAGTAGTGTATCTGTGTCAATCCCAATGTCCCAATTCATCACACCACCACCACCGCCCCTCCCCTCTGCTTTCCCCCCTTGGTGTCCATATGTTTTTTCTCTACATCTGTGTCTCTATTTCTGCCTTGCAAACCTGTTCATCTGTACCATTTTTCTAGATTCTGCATATATGCGTTAATATACGATATTTGTTTTTCTCTTTCTGACTTACATCACTCTGTATGACAGTCTCCAGGTCCATCCACATCTCTACAAATGACCCAGTTTTGTTCCTTTTTATGGCTGAGTAATATTCCATTGTATATATGTATCACATATATAAATATACTTTAATATAAAACCCAAGATAGATGGAAAAAAGGATAGGAAAATATATACCACACATACATCACACATAAGATAACTGCTATATCCAAGCTAAATAACAGCAAAGTAAGCCTCAAAATGTATACTTCCAGAAATAAAATGGGACAATTTTCAACTCATCATTAGGAAACAATAACTGCACATGTATGTGTACTTAATGAGATTCAAAAGCATGAAGTGTTCTCAAATTAGTGTTTAGATACATGCACCCCAATATTCATAGCAGCATTATTTACAATAGCCAAGATATGGAAGCAACCTAAGTGTCCATCAACAGATTAATGGATAAAAAAGATGTGGTATAGGGCTTCCCTGGTGGCGCAGTGGTTGAGAGTCCGCCTGCCAATGCAGGGGACACGAGTTCGTGCCCCAGTCTGGGAAGATCCCACATGCCGCAGAGCGGCTGGGCCCGTGAGCCGTGGCCGCTGAGCCTGCATGTGTGGAGCCTGTGCTCCGCAACGGGAGAGGCCACAACAGTGAGAGGCCCGCGTACCGCAAAAAAAAAAAAAAAAAAAAGATGTGGTATAAATATATACAATGGAATATTACTCAGCCATTAAAAAAAGAATGAAATTTCTCCATTTGCAACAGCATGTGTGGACCTGGAGGGTATTAGTGAAATAAGTGCTTAGTGAAATAAGTCATACAGAGAAATACAAATGCTGTATGATATTACTTACATGTGGAATCTAAAAAATAAATAAATATAGCAAAATAGAATGAGACTCACAGATATAGAGAATAAACTAGTGGTTATCTGTGAGAAGAGAGATGGGAGGAGGGACAAGACAGGGGTAGGGGATAGAGGAACAACTACTATGTATAAAATAAATAAGCAACAAGGTTATATTGTACAGGACAGGGAATAAAGCCAATATTTTATAATAACTTTAAATGGAGTATAATCTATAAAAATATTGAATCACTATGTTGTACAACTGAAACTAATACAATATTGTAAATCAATGATACATTAATTTTTTAAAATGTGTTAAGGAAAACTGACACAGATAAACAGAAAATTACACAAATATACAAAGATACTGGGAGATTTTAACAGCTGTATCTGTTTTTCCAGGAAGTAGACACTGAGATGGAGTCAGAAGTGCAAAGGTTTTACTGCAGAGTATCACCTATTAAAGGCAAATAGGAGAAGCAATATCTGGCAGAAAGAGGTATCAAACTGTGAAGCCGATCTCTCTTTCCAGGCAAACAGGAAATCCAGAGCAAAGATTGACTGTTAGAGGAATCTCACATTAGAAGAAATGACTAGGATAGGGCCTTGTGTTACATTCCTGCTCAGCCATTGGCCAGGGTGACCTTGATGAGTATGATTTTTAAAGTGCTCAGGCAGACCTAAAAGAGTTAATATCTGGTAACCACAGTCCTCATGGCTGTGCATTGTGTCCTTTAATGAACAGGAATCTGAGAAGCACATCTTTTTTCTGCCATAACAGCCCAATATCAATATTTGTAGAACAGTTAAACCAAACAAATCAGTTAGGATAATAGAATGTGTTCACTATGCTGTGAACATATAGCATGTGTTTCAAGATATACCATATATTGGGAAATGAAATAAAGCTCAATATTTGGCAAAAAAATTAACTTATTACAGGGTATGTTCTCTAACAGCAATAGAATTACATTAGAAATCAGTAACAGAAAGATATCTGGAAAATTCCAAAATACTTGAAAATTAAACAATATACATCTAATTAATCCATGATTCAAAGAAAAAGGGGAAACATTTCAAACTAAATTATAATGAAAATACAACATATCAAAATTTAGGGTATGAACTAAAGCAGTTATTATAGGGAAATGTTTGGCTTTAATGTCAATATTAGAAAATAGAAATGTTCTAAAATCAGTGACCTAGGTTTTCACCTTAAGAAGTTACAAAAAGACTATCAAATTAAATAAATAAAAAGGAAAAAAAAAAACAGCTGAAAACAATAAAACTGGAAACAAAAACAAAAGCCTAAGTCAAAAGCTGGTTCTTTGAAAAGGTTAATAAAATAGATAAAACTCTAACAATATCAATTGCCAGTATCAGGAATAAGATAAAAAACTTCCCTATAGGTACTACAAATGTTAAAAACATAGAAACATAGCAAGTAAATATTATGAGCTACTTTTTGCTGACAACTTCAGCTAGTTGAAATGGACAATTTATTATGAAATGCATTTATTACAACTGGCAAAGAATAAATAAAAATCTGATTAAGTCTATTAAAGTAATTGAATTAATCATCAAACACCTCTCAGAGAAAACTTCAGGTACATACAATCTTATTGGTGAATTTCTTTATTATTAAGGAATAAGTAGTTCCAATCATACACAAACTCTTTCAGAAAATAGAAGAGGAGGACACATCTCTTAATTTGTCTTACAAGGCCAGCATAACCCTGATAGCCAAAACTGGACAATAAAATAAAATTATAGACCAACATTTCTCATGGACAGAACACAAAAGTCTTCAATAAAATATTATTTAAAAGAATCCAGCAAAGAATAAATGATAAAGCACAATAGAGCAGGTGGGATTTATCTTAGAAATATAAGGTGCTTTAATAACAAGAAAATCAGTCAATGTACTTTACCTAACTAACAAAGTAAAGAAAAAAGTATGATCATCTTCATCAATGTGTTAAATGAAAGCATTTGGCAAAATCTAACAGCCATTCATCATTTAAAAAAATTCAGCAAAGTAGGAATAGAAAGAATCTTTCCTAATATGAGAAAAAGGATCCGTAATACTCTCTCCCTAAAACTGGATAAAGGAGAAGATGATTATGCCTATTACTTCTACTTAGCATTGTACTGGACATCTTCTTGAGAACAACAAGGCAAGAAAAAGAAATGAAAGAAATAGACTGAAGTGAAAGATGTAATACTGTTTTTATTCACAGATGACCACAGATGGCTGTAAAAAGAAAACCCTAAAAATCTGTAAAACAGCTTTTGCATGTAATCAATGAATTTCGCAAGGTCATAGGACACTAGCTCATTAAACAAAATAAATTGTATTTCCATATACTCAATGTATTGTACGTATTGAATGGTGTCCCTCCCCCCAAATTCATGCCACTCAGGACCTCAGAATGTGACCTTATTTGGAATTAGGGCCTTTGCAGTTAATTAGGTTAAGAGATGGTCATACTGGGTTAGTGTGGGCTTTAAATCCTAGTTAGTTTCCTTATAAGAAGTTGAGAGGACACAGAGAGACACACAGAGAAGAAGGCCATATGAAGATAGAGGTAGAGATTGGAGTTAGGCTGCCACAAGCAAGGAACCTCCGCTGCCCCCAGAAGCTTGAAGAGACAAGGAAGGATTTTTCCTTAGAGCCTTCAAGGGGTGTCCAGCCCTATTTACACCTTGATTTCAGACTTCTAGGCTCCAAAACTCTAAGAGAATATATTTCTGGTGATTTAAGTCACCTAGTTTGCAGTACTTTGCCAGGAAACTTATATACCAGGGGTAACATTTTTAAAATAAAATTAGAACATTCTATGTACACTATTATCAGAAAATGCAAAATACTTAGAAATAAAGTTTTTAAATGTGTGAAATTTCTACATGGAAAACTACATAAATCATTACTAGGAGAAATTAAAGAAGATAAGTAAATAGAGAGATATGATATGTTTGTGGATTGGAGAACTAAATATTAAGATGCCAGTCTCTATAAATTGATCTGTAGATTCAACATAATCTCAATAAAAATCCAAACAGGCTTTTTAAAAATAGAACTTGACAAATTATTTCTAGAATATATATAAAAGAAAAGAAAAAAGAGAAAACAAAATTTTATGTGCAAATTTGAAAATAATATTAAAATTGGAGGGCTTACACTAAACAGGTAAGCTTATCCAGTGTGCTGTTGGTATAAGGATAGACAAAGTGATGAATAGAACAGAATAGAGGCTCCAGAAATAGACCAACATGTATCCTGTTAATTGATTTTTTTTCTAGCTAGGTGCCAAACCAATTGAAAGAGGAAGGGTAGTCTGTTCAACAGATGTGAATGGAAAAGTTAAATAAACATAAAGGGAAAATTTTTAAAAAAATCATCATATCACAAAGAAAATTTAATTCCAGATGTATCATAGATATAAACACAAATTAAGTCTAAAACTTGTAGAAGAAAGTCTCTGTAAGAGAATACCTTTGTGACCTTGGATAGACCAAAGATTTCTTAGAAGACAAAAAACACAGTTTAGAAGAAAAAAAGTATATTGGACATAAAATCCCTTCTACCTGAAAACATCGTTAAGAATATGAAGATGCAAATTACAGACTACAAAAAAATTTGCAATATTTATATCTGACAAAATACTATATATATGTTTTCTCTCCCTTTTAATAAATAATGAAAACACAAATAACATAATTGATCAAAAGACTTGTGGCCCCAAAGCATGGGAAAAGGTGCTTAACGTCTTTAGTCTTCATGGGCGTACAATTAAATTTTAAAATAAGAAGTTATTTAACATCAAATAGAATAGTTAAAATGTAAAAATGTGCAACACAAAATGTTGGCAAGGACATGGAATAGGTGGAACTCAGTCTTTGCTTGTAGGAATGTAAATTAATGCAATTACTTTGCCAACCTTTCGGTCTATTTTTTATAGTGTTAAATATATACCAACCCTATGACCCAATTGTAAGATAAATTAAAACATATATCCTTAAAAAAGATTTGTGCAAGAAAGTTCATAGAAGGTTTTCATTTTTCTAACAATAGCCCAAAACTGGAAATAGTCTAAGTGTCCGTCAATCAGAGAATGGATAAACAGATTCTGATATGAAGTACTAATAAACCCAACAGTGTGCATGGATCTCAGAAGCCTAAATCTGAGTGGAAGTGGCCAAACACAGAGTGTATACTGTAGGATTCCATGTATATGAAATTCTGGAACATTCCATACTAACCTGTAGAGATAGAAATAAGAACCATGGTTGCCTATGATGAAAGAGAGATTGCTTTTAAGGGGACTCAAGAACACTTCCTAGGCTCTAGGCTGATGGAAAGATAGATAGATAGATAGACAGACAGACAGAGGTGCTAGTTACGTGGGTGTATACGTGTATCAAAACTTATAAGATAGTACACTTAACTCCAAACATACACATGCATGCTCACACATGTACACACTCCAGTTTATTAGATGAATCTGACAGCAAATCCTGATATCCCACTTCTGTTCCTTTTCTCAGCAGTACTTTTTTATGAAAGTTAAAACAAATTGAAATGCACATCTATTTCCAAGTGTGCCATATCAGTGGGTTGTATCCTTTTTTCTGGTCTAACTGAAGCTTCACACAGTTCATACCCTTTTGGAGTTACTGATCCATAATTATGCCCCAAACATCACACTTTTCAACTGATTGGCATTACTTATTTCTTAATCATTGAGGCCCAATGTGTAGAGCTCTTCATGAGGTTCCCTTTTATATTTTGTTTACCACATACCCACTTAGCTACAGGGCATATTGAACCCCACCTGTGTTTGGTTGTAGCTTCCTCTACTTCTCTCCTCCCCTGCAATTTTGGCTGATTAGTAAATCCAGCTAGTTCACAGTCATTTTCTTTCTCTATATCATTTATAGACACTAAAATCAGCAGAAGTCCAAGGACTAATTTCAGCAGGACTCCAGATATGTTCTCAGTATATAAGTATTTGTCTATTAACAAGGAAATTAGGTAAAGGAAAATGTCTACTTGGGTAACTGTTGATGGGAAGGAGAGGATTATGTTCAAGAGTTGACAAAATGATGTATGTCCAGAATCCATAGCAACAAAGAAGCTCTGCTGTTCAAACCCTAGGTTTAAAAGGAAGCTATTTGGGGAAGATAATTTTTAGGGTAGAGCATTCAGGTACCCAAAATTAGCAGAGGGCAGTGTGATCATTGTGTGAACAAGCATTTTATTAACGATGTGGGAGATTAGGCTACCACAGAGAAAAAGGTGTTAATGGAGTTATCAGGTAGATTTTAAGGTGCTATTGAAGATCTTGCAGAGTATGTGCAATGGACAGCAGGGCTTATCTGATACTGGATCAGCTTTTCTTGCAGCTCAGCAGAGTTATTTAATGTCTTTAATATTTTAAGAAAGTAGAAAAAGGCTGTGCATTTTAAACAACCTCTCATATGGCTCTCAGCCTGACTTATACAGGCTCACATGTATCAGAGTGCGGCATGATTTATTAAACCATATTACTATTTGTGAAATGTGTTCAGTTATCCAAGATAGAAGATAAAAGTTTTCCTTTTATGTTTCTATCCATTTCTAACCACCAAAAGTCTGTGATTCTTCCCTAAAATACTTCTCAGATCATCCTCTTCTCACCAACCCCACCACTACTACCTTTGTTTAGAACCTCACTCATGTCTCATAAGAGCTACTGAAAAAATTTGAAATTTGTCTTCTTTTACCGATGAAACATTTATTTCACAGAATGTCCAATAATGACGAAGCAGATAAAGATAATGCTACAGTTACTACTGCTTCTGCTGCCTACTGCTATATAACACCAACAATAGGCAAAGTGCTTCATGTACACTATTTCAATTTTCCTGGAAGACAAATGGGATAATATTCTTATCTTTTATTACAGTTGGGGAAATAGAACATTGAGTAATTTACTCAACTTTAGGTCACACATACCTAGTAGATGAGATAATGTATTAGTTTCTTATTATTGATATAACAAATTACCCTAAACTTAGTGGCTTAAAACAATACCACGTGTTATCTTATAGTTTCAGAGGTTAGAAAGTCTAAAATGGGTCTCAGTGGGCTAAAATCATGATGTTGAGCTTCTCTGGAGAATCTGCAGTAGAATCTATTTCATTGCCTTTCAAGTCTGCAGAGACTGCCCTCATCCCTTAGCCTTTACTCCTTTCCATCTTGAAAGGCAGTAATGGCCAGTCACATCTTTCTTACCTTGCATTTATTCTGACACTAACTCTTCTGCTTCCCTCTTCCACATTTAAAGGACCCTTGTGATTACGTTGGGCCCACCTGGGTAACACAGAATAAGCTCTCATTTTAAGGTCAGCTGATAAACAACCTTAATGACGTCTTTCCATGTAACCTAACCTAGTCACAGGTTCTAGGGATTGGAACATATACATCTTTGGGAGACCATTATTTTGCCTAATGCAAATATAAATTGAGGTCTCTCAGATTCTGCATTACTAATCACTGTTCAATTTTAGCAGTACATTCTAACAGATAAATATGATTGTGTTGTACCCCTGATTAATGACTCTATGTTCCTTTAAGATAAAGTGTTAACACAACATGTGAGGCCCTTCATAATTGAGACTCTACGTATTTTCCTAGATTAGATTTTCCACATTCCGCACCATGTTTTATGTATAGCCACGCTGACATACTTACTTCCCGCTGAAAGCACTGGTTTTTCCTACCTGCAGAAATGTGCACACTCTAATTTGTGTACCTGTCATATCCTCCATTTTTTCTCCACCTAGAAACTCTTTAAGGATGGAACTAAAGCATCAATCTTTTTACAAAGCCATCTTTGATGTTGTGGGGAGAGTATACCTCCCTTCAATGTGCTCTATTAGAATTGTGTGTACTCCCTTTTATAGTGTAATTTTCACCCTGATTTTTATTACATATATAGGCCCCTCAATGAAGTCTGGGGGTATCGAATTAAAGGCCATGTATTTTTTGCCTTTCTTTTTTTGGAAACAGAGTTCTTAGAAAGTGGTGGGAATAAATAAAAGCTAAGTGAATAAACAAACCCATGAAATAGATAATATGTTATGTCTCTAAACTTTTTATTTTTAATGTTTTAAATTTTGTTTCTACTTGTAATTTTTGTAAACCCTTACAAGGGAGATAAAAGCTAAATCAAATTTGAAAAAGCAATCCATGAACAAATAGGGTGTTTTTTTACTAAGTGACCATTTAGTACATAGGTGTGTACATAAAAATACATATTGTGTGTGTGTATGTGTGTGTGTGTGTATGGCCTCAAAATACTGGTAAGGAGAGTCCAACATATGATTTATGTATGAATGTATAATATTTATAGAAAAGTATACAATTCTAACAGGTAAAGTACTATAAATTTTATACAGTACATTCAAAGAGTTCATTCTTATTTTTTGTATCTTTTTCCAGATACAAGTTTACAATGTCGGAAACTATTTTCATCCAGTTTAAATTTTGAAATTTTTAACATAAAGATCTTATGTAATTAAATGAAGACCACTCAAATGAGGATAAGCTGAGGCTATAGCAAGAGAATCAGTCACTATCTTTGTGCCTGGCAGAGGTTCAAAGGTAGGCAGGGGAGTAGAAAAACTTTAGAGTGAAAAAGGGAAGGATTTAGGTATGCTCTGAAGATTGTTGGCCTGGGGAAGCTGGAAGTATTCTGCGTAGAAGCAAAGCATCTGATACGATTGATTTCGGAAGCATATTTAGTTTTCTACTTGGTCCCAAAGTAGAAATAGGGCCAAAAATTAGGGAAGCTGACAGTTACTAAACAAATTCTGAACGGTATGAGTATGAGTTAACTGCTGCAGAAGTATGGTTTGGCTTCCTGGACTGGTTGCTGCAGAAATTGTGGGTCAGAGTTCTGTTTTCATATATCATCTGAAAATTTTCCATTTGTATATTCAGTCTCTCAGTACCTGTTTTTGGTCATTCTCTAGCTCATGAGAAGTCGAGCAATTCAGGAAAAGCCAGTAATGCAGATCTTTACCACTCAGAGATTGTTCAGTCATCTCCATAGTCAACTCTGTCGCAAGATGTCCTTGATCTTTTTGTTGTTGCATCATCATAGCAGTCATCTTAGGAGAAACCCTCTGTGCAGAAACATTTAAGACTCTGGATAGAATTCACTGGACCAGCAACTTGAACAATATGAAAAAAAAGTAAGCAAATTATAATAACAATCCCTATAAGATGCCTCAGAATAAGGACCCCCAGTTGCTCAATCCAGGTGAAGAAAACAAATACCATAGGCCATGAAGATAAACCCTAGACAACCAAGTAGCTTTTCCCTAAGGTGATGCATAACCTGTTCTACCTTGTCTGTTCCATTGATCCAAGCACAGCAAGAAATATTGTAAAGGCACAGATGCCGCCACACCTAGACAACAAAAAAACCTGGAGAAATGTGATTGTCCATCATTACTTATGTCAGTGAGTTGCGTGAGACTGATCATTTTTCCAGGTGAGGCAGAGATGATATCATTAATAACTTCTCCCAGAGTTAGTGATAAGTTTCTTACAGTCTTTTCTGTTTGTATTAATACTACTGATGGAAACACTGTTCTGATTCTTTGCATAAATAATAAGGTAGTAATTCCCCCAGGTAGACTGCCTGAGTAATCAAGGGTGGCCTCACTGTGGAGCTTATATCTGAGCTGCAATTTCTAGGCTTGGTGATTTATAAAATTAGGATCTTAGTGTATAGACAAGTCTTAGAATATTATTCCTAATGAGCATGAGGTGTTATTATGGGCAAACAGGATAGGTGCCATGGCATCAAAGGAAATAGTATCCAATAGAGGCATGTGGAGATACAGAAAAAAAAAAAAAAAGTGTTCACAGTTCACAGACTGGAACGAAGGCCTTACATTAGCTGGGTTACGTGTATGGACTTCTGTTAAATTTTTTCAGATGGCAAGTATTTGCTCATTGTTCTCTGAACATTGTTGAATTCAAATTTAGAGCTGTTTCTTGTCTGGTCGATAGATTGTAATAGTTTGTTTTTTTTCTGGGAGAGAGAGACACTAACAAAACAAAGGTTTGATTAGTTTAACAACATTTGTTCATGTTAAGTGAAAATAGAAATACCATTGGCTATAATTCCTTATGGTCTCATTTGATGAGTCCAGCATTGCCCAGAGGTTTTTTTGATTTATCATTAGGGCCATGTGAATAGATGGCAAATTCAGCTGTCAGCAAGACTGAAGTCAGTGGAGTTAGAATGAGAATGTTCTAAATTAACAGTTATAGTAAAGAGGGAAGAAAAGAGGGAAAGGATCACTATGAGTGGATGACAAACAAAGGTCTATAGGAAATGAGAAGAATGATTATGATCAAGCATATGAAAGAGAAAAAAGAATTAGATATGAGTGTTGGTCACACATCTTGGGAAGAGGCTGTTTACTCTTTGAAGTCATTCACTTGTTCCAAAGATCTTGGATCAGCTGTCCGCTTTCAAATATCAGCTGCTTCTAGGGGATCTCTGCCAGTTCTCAGCTTGAGGTTTCCTGTTGGAGTAGACTTCCAGTTGTGAAGAAATTGAAATTTCTTCTCAGTTGTGAAATTCAAACCCAAGGTTTGATTCCCTGGAGTTTCCCTGTATTTGTTCTTCCCAGTACCTGATAAAGTCTCTCCTGAAAACGTTCAAGAACATATTTTCTCTGATCTCTCCTCCAACAGATGAAATCTCTTAGTTGATATTCATGAAGAGTCTTTTTAGGAAGATGTGGAAAGGCAGCCTTAATGTGTACAGTACATGGATATAGTACATGAACTCCTTTCAATATTTTGCCCTGTCTGCATGCAGTAGGGCAGAGTCTAGTGTCAGAGATAACTTTCCTAAAGGCATGGCCTACCAGCTACCAATTCATTAGTGGATAACTGATATGTTCCTTCGACTGTGGCCCAAATGGCTATAAGGTATAGTGCTAGTACCTTTGGCCAAGGGAACTCAAGGATTTCTGAAAGTTTTGCTGATTTTAATTTAAGTATGCTATTGATCCTTCCAACTTTTCCAGAAGATTTTGGGTGGTAAGGAAAGTGTAATTTTTTGAGCAAGGGCTAACACTGTGTGTGCATGTGTGTGTGTGTGTGTGTGTGTTTGTGTGTGTAGGGTCTATGATGAGTTTAAATAGTATTTAGTCTGTCAGGAGAGAGTGCTTTTCTCTCCTTAGATAAGTCAGTCCCTAAATAATGAACTGTGTTTTGACAAAATTGTAATTTATCTTTTGAGACTTTATGTCCCTTTTCTGATAAGACTGAGAAAAAATAAGTGGGATCTTTTCTACAGGCTTATATGTTCTCTGAATAATGTGGAACATCTACCTATTGTATTAGAACTGAATAATAGAGGTAAAGTTAGATCTTTTAAGTCCTGATGGAGGATGTGGGGAAAATTGAAGGGACAACCACCATTCTACTCTTTGATTCTATGAATTTGAATATTTTAGATACCTCATAAGTGGAATCATATAGTATATGTTCTTATGTGACTGACTTATAGTCACATGTGGTTTTAGTGGTGACGCATAGCAGAGTTTTTCCAAATGTGGTGAGAACAACAAACTCAACAGGAAGTGGGCTGAGCTTGAACAACAGTTGTATAGGGCCTATGCCTGTGTTCTCCCTTGTGGTTTTCCTTTATATGACAAACAAAACTTCTCTACAACCCCCCACCCCCCAATGGATGCACAAAGGGATGACATTAAATGGCCTGATTTCTCCAAGGATGCCAGCAAATGGGAATGTATAATAAAACCCAGGAATCTTACTGTGAATAAATAGCCAAGAAACTCAACAACTAGAGTATTTCCTATAGTGTCTGTCAACTGATGAATAAATAAAATGTGCTGCATAACCATAAAAGAAGGAAGTACTATACATGCCACAACAGGAATGAACCTTGAAAACATTATGATAAGTGAAAGAAGTCATCACAAATGACCACATATATTATGTAAAATATCCAGAATAGGCAACTCTCTGGAGACAGACAGTTCATGAGTGGTTACCTAGGTCTGGGGCACAAAGGATAACTGGGAGATAAAATTGGGGCTAAAGGATATGAGGTTTCTTTTTGGAGTGATGAAATCTTCTAAAATTGATGAAGTGACAGTTGCACAACTCCATAAACATTTATTGTACACTTTAAATGGATGAATTTCATGATATGTAAATTATATCTCAAAGAGCTGAAAACCCCACAGATTTCTGGTCCTTACTCCTAGAATCTCTGAAAAGCCAAAGAAAAGATAGAATCAGTAGGCTTGAAATTACACCAATAGAAATAATCAGATTTATAGAAGGGAAAAATGACTTTTTAAAAAATGGACAGATCCTCAGTAACTTGTAGGAGAATTTTTAAAAGCTAATAAATAGGTAATGGCTGTTTCAAATGCAGAGGAGGAAAAAAAAACTGAAGAAATAATGACTGAAAACTTATCAAATTAGGTGAAATATATAAATTTACAAAGTTTACAGATTCAAAAAATTCAAGAAGTTGCCCAAACAGGATAAATTCTAAGAAAAAAATTCTTAGACACATCATAATCAAATTATAACTGTTTAAAAAACAAGTGCAAGAAAAAACATCATGGAAGCAGCTAGATTTTAAAAATGACATCTTAAGTGTAGGGGTACAAATGACCAAATTATGGTAAAACAACCTGTTTATTTGTTTGTTTACCCCATTAGAATAAACAATAATGGGGGCTGGGTCTTTGCTTTCTCTGAAACTCCAGGAAGTAATACAATGCTTAACACAGGGTAGATAGAGTACACAGATGCTAATTTGAAGATTTCAAGATCTATCTAGCATTACCACACTAATATAGCACTTCAAACAGGCACAATAATTATTATTACAGAGACTCAGTGTGATCAACATTCTCTGCCCATGACCTATTTGAATTCTCTTAACTGTCATGCAAAGTGTCATTTGCATTTTATCAAGCTCCAGAAATGGAAAGGGTTTAAGAGTACACAATACTCAGTTGAGCAAAATTTGTTTGCACACCTGTCTGACTCCAACATCCATGATCCAAGTCTAAAATCATTTTCTATACCTAACTGCCTTTCAAGTTCTTAATTAACTAACACTCTTGGATGGCATTTAAGAAAAATACACTGTTTAGCATACCCTGGCTTAAGGGAACTTCTTTCAGTAGTGTGAAAGAAGTAGTGAAAAATTACATCTTGGAAATTGATACGTTCTATTTAAAGAAGTTTTGATTTTGATGTTTTAATGGTCCCAACAGTGGGAGATTAAAAATCTATTGTTGACTCTCCTGCCACATAATACCTAAGGCCAGTAAGTGATACAATTTTCTTTTGAAGCATTAGAGCTCTCTGGATTTATAAAGGAATCAGAAAAGAAAAGGAGAAAGTAGAATTGGCAGCTGCAAATAAGGTGGCCATAGCCTCTTTCACACTGAGAGTTGTTCCCAAAATGCTTTGCTTAAAAAAAAGTGGCTTTTTTTTTTTTTTTTTTTTAAATCCTGTGGCTTTTTCTCTTCTCCTTTACTTGCAGGTAGTTGCTCAGTTCAATTGCGAGTATCACGTGCATCTTCATTCTCTAGATTTTGCATCAGCTTCTTGGAGGCTGCTCATGTGTTATTGACAAAAACAACGTATGATACCGAATGTGTGCCACTTTATAAGCAAAGGACTTCAGGACTCTATCTGCCCCAGTAAAGAGGTGTGCCCCAAACAGGCAAACATTCTAGGAAAAAGGCATATAGGAGAGAGAAGGATTCCATAAATCAGTCTGGATAAGTACTATTTCAACTGAGAATATGAGCACTATTTTAACTCTGAGGTTTAAGAGACCATGTTGATTTCATCACTGTGTAACTCTTTGTTTCTTTGGATTTGGAAAGAATCATTGAAACTGGTTTTATAAATCAAACTAATTCATGGGAAGAAATAACTTTCATACTCCTATAGAATACCCTGGTGAGTGACAGGGTTTACGAATAGCTGATAATTACCATATCTAGAAGGTGATACCTCCCTATTCCTTGAAAGGAAAGGCTAGAACGTACAAGGTTTACATTTTCTTGTCTGTAAAATTTTATTCATAATGGTATCTATTACAGAGGGTTGTAAGTTTAAGCAAGTTAGAAAATGTAAATGCTAGTATTATTATATGATCGAAATAAGTAATACATGAAAAAATCAGAAAACCAATAATTTAATAAAACACTTAATAACAATTATCCAAGGGCAAGTATCTCTAAAAAAAATAATTCAGAAAACCAGATGGCACATTGTATGAAAAAACCTCCCTGATTAAACATCAGTTGTTTCAATCAGGTGTTTTAAATTTCTCTAAACACAACCTTGAGTCTTCATTTGGGATAAAATTTAATATACACCTAAAACACATTTTGTGTTTGCCTTCTTCAAAAATTAAACTTATCTAAATTGAATACTTGAAGATTTATAAAACAGCATACCTCTTTCTCTTCTTCTTTTGTACACTATTTATGGCAATTCATTCCTTAGAGAAGCATAAGGATTTCTAAAAAATTAACAAATTGAGTAGAGGTGACACACCTTTACTAAAGAATTTGTCTTGCAGTTTGGGGGAGTAGCTTTCATGTAAAATTCCTCAGTAGTCGATACTTAGGACCTAGAAGTTTCCATGTACCCAAGTGCCTGAATTTCTCTTTATAAGTGAATCTTCCTAAGTTTTCAGTGTCGGTTTGAATCTGCTATTTCAGTTTCTGAGGCCCAGTGTTATTCTCATCATGCTATTTTTGGTACTTTAACCAAAACATATTATTTTCTTTGCCCCTGAGTCTTCCATCCTCCTATGTCCTGCCCCAGTCTTAGCCACCTGGAAAATTTACATTCCATCAGGGATTACATCTCCACTATAACCCATTGCACTTGGAACCTATCTTCTTAATGGCAAAAATACTGTTTCTATATTTTGTTTTTATATATGATTTTTTACTTGACTATTAGTTGTTTGATGAAAGGAAGGGACCACATTTAAATTTTTTTAATATATTTTTTTTCAAATCCACCAAACCCTTCCATATATTAGGAGCTCATGGAAAAGATAGCTAATAACCTACCAAACATCCATTCTCTTTACCAGACTCCAAATTTTATCTTGGTCCATTGTTGCTAGAAATGAATGCTACATTTCCAACGATGTTGAACCTAGATGTGGTCCAGAAAACATGTGTTGGGAAGGAATTCTGGGAAGGTTCTTTCAATGGATCAGACTCAACTGAGAGGAACATCATATTTACCCCTTTTTTTTTTTTTTTTTAATTAGACTGGAAATTCAGATGTGATAACTAGAGCTTCAGCAGCCGTCTTGACCTTGAGAATGGATGCCACATGGTAAGAGGTGAAGTAGAAGATGAAAGAGACAGATCCAAGAGGCTGTAAAGATAAGGTAGGAGCCCAGAGAGGGCTGCATTCATTTTTTTTAGCATGACAAATTAAATCTTTGAGTGATTAAACCATAATTTTTTGGTATTCTGTTAGTCAAATTCAGTCTAAAATTGACACAGCACTAAATTAAAAACAAAAAAACCCGAAAAATGTTAAATGCAACATTCATTTTTTTATGTGTCCAAGATAAAAAGGCATTTTGAAAATAATGGCATTTTAAGTACATAATCTTCACCTGGTTGTTTGAAAAAATAACAAAAATTTAACAAATCATCCATGAAAGTATTACCATGGCAACATTGTGATACATGTGCTGTCCCTTGACAGAGTTGCCTCTGAACTTTGAAAATGATCTCTTCTGGCTTTTGGAACGCTATCAGCACCAGCAACAACTTACAGTTGTATGACTTTTTCTTAGGGTTCCTCTTTGAATCCTCCTCCTTCATACCACTTCAAATGCTGCATGGCTCCTTAGAGTTTTATTCTTGACCTTTCCTCTTCTCATTTGTTATACTGTTTCTGGGTGAGCTCCTCAGCTGACAGAACATCAGCTACTGAATTTATGGGTTTATGGGTCGAGACCCAAACCTGTCTGTCTAACGAGCGTCCTTTAGGAATTTCAAAATCACCACTGGTACAAAGATCTCATTTATTTCTACCTTCACTGTCTATCCCAGCCTCCTCAATCTGCTTCTCCTATAATATCTCTCAGTTTGATCATTTGTACCACTGTCCTTAACTAAACTAGAATCTTAATCTCTAATTTTTGTCTTTCCCATTCATGACTAATCAATCATTAATTGCCACCTCGAAATGGAGGCTGGATTCTTCCTCCCTACCTAACAGGCTTTTGAATTCGATTATTGATCCTGAAGCAGACTCATTACCAACTTCCTGACACTTATTTCTCCTTCTCATCGTTCATTCTCCACTCATAGCTCATGGTACTACTGTCAATTATCTTTTTAAAAATAAATACATAAATTTTAAATATGGTCATGTGTATTGGCTGCTCACTGCCTACGAGTCAATGTTCAGATTCTTTGTCTTGTCAGGGAAGGTGCATCATGACATATCTTCAGTGATAGGTTCTATGCCCCAGCCTAACTGAGCTTCCTCAAATACACTGTGTCCTTTCACACTTTCTAGAACATTCTCTTGCCTCTGCCTAAAGGTTCTTCTCTTTTTTCCCCCTTTCTTCTGTCTATTGTGCTCTTTTTCATAATTCCAAATTCATATTAAAGGTTGCTTTCCCTGTAATGCCTTAATCAGTTCTACTAAAGAGTTGGTTATTTTCTTATCTGTGGTACCCTAAACTTGAGGACAACGTTTAGAAAACTTTAGCATATAGTTTATGAACTATGAATTTGTGAATTTGTCTCCCATACTGAACTTGAGGTTCTTAAGGATGTAGGCATTTTTTTAAGTATTATTTCTCATATTTTCCTGAGATTTCAGAAAAGATGCTCAACATGTTAATTAAAAAGATCCTTTTTTAAAAAAGATCCTTTTTGAAATGTAGTCAGTCTTTAGACTTACAAGACAGACACTCAGCAGTGGTGCACAGGGATGTAAATTGTTCCTTAAAACAGATTTTAGAAGATTTTTGCTGGCCAACTCTAACGTATAAAGTACACATAATCATTGAGATTATGTTGCAACTTTAGAATGGACCTACAGTGGGTATCTATAGCCTTTATTAAAACAAAATTCATTCAGATTATCTCACTTTAATGACTGCATGACTAAGCCCACTACTCTTAAAACAAATATGTCAGAGTAAATAGTACCTATGGGTAAAATTTCTATGAATAGTATGGTATTTCACTGTTCATGGAATTTAGATGGGTCTTTTCATCTTAGTTTCAAAGTTTGAAGAGGTTGATCTGTGAGTTTTACTTTTGTCTGCACTGATTGTATTGCTCCTAAAAAAGACTACATTTTTAGCTTTGAAGTCTAGATCCTGATTTACCCAAAGAAGAGGATAAGAGAAACTGCTTCAGTTGGGTTTTCATTTACAGAACAACCTGACCTAATTTTGAAGCTGAGTGAGTGGGAAGGAGATATAATTTTCAATCCCTGTTAATGCCATTTGGATGACTAGGGCACTGTCCCCCTAAAAATGGAACCAACAAAAACTTCACAAAATCCTAATAGCAGTCATCCAGTTATCTTTTCAATCATATCATGTATCAGAGATAGATTATGAGAAAAAAAGCCAGACCATTAGTAAATCTTCATGCCCCTTTCCCAAATCGGTCAGCTCCTCTGTAAAATATAATGATTTCCTCAATAACAACCCCTGCTGTTTCTTCTCTAAGGAAAGTTTGCAACATCAAAATGAAAATAAGTAAGAAATCAAAATGGCTGTAACGTTCTACCAGATATGAAGTTAAACTTGTTCCTCAGTTTGATAATAATATGACTTCTTTCAAGGAAACACCAATTTTACAAGTAGATAACTTTGGCTTCTAAAAGTAGCATTTATTCCACCAGAATTGTCCATGTTTCTCTTTTCACAAGAGATACTACTGTGTTGGTACTACTATATATCAGCACCCATACTATACTAGCTAAGGGGCAGAACAATCATTTGTCTTAACAGGTATTTAAAATAGTTAATATCAGAGACTTCTACTCCATAAATTGAAATATTAAAGATAGAAGAAAATAGAAAATAAATAATGTTGATAAATATATTACTTGCATTGTCCAGCCCCAGTTACAGTGCTCAGTTATGGAAATATATCGTGATGAAATTTTATTTTTAGTCACATAATAGGGTGCATTATGAATGCTAAAACTGTCTTGAGCTGTATATTTTAAGAATCAGTATTTTGGAAACACATATAGAGTTTTAGCTTAGGAATTGTGCTTATATGTGCGAGCATATAAGTGATACCCTTCAGCAAATGCCAAAAATAACAAAATAACATATTTATAATATCTTAATGTTAGATTTTATTTTTATTAATATAAATTGATTCTTGTCATTTTAAGTATTCATCCATGGAATTACATTTCTGTCATATGAATAGTGTGAGCCTTCCTTAATAAATAAAAACTTATAGATTGATAGACTGAATAGGCAGATGGATGATGGTCAGACTATATATAAAAATAGAACTCTCACCCATAACCTTCAGCAACCAACCCACAAAGCCAAACCATGATCTGCAGCAACCAGTTCAGGAAGACAGACAACAACCCCTGTAGCAAGTAGCCCCAAATGGCCAGGACTTCATGAATAACTGACAGCTTCCCTAATTTCTGCCCCCACGTCCAACTTAGGACCGACTGGAAAAAGTCAAATATACTCCCCTAAACAATTACATAGGATGCCCCAATTTTAGTTAGCCTTCCTCCAGCTTCCCATGCCAACAGCTTCCAGTCAGGGCATACCTGAAGCCTTCTTTCTTCTTTTTTCTACTGTAAATCTTTCCCACTCCTCTGTCTTCCTTTGAGTCTCTGTCACATTCAATTAATGGTGCCTGACTTCCTTTCTATAGCAAGGTCATTTAGATCATCTTCATTTATTTACATAAAATCATTGCAATCTCTTATTTCCCACTTGCTTCACCAGTGTTAAATATCTACTGTAATAAATTCATTGGTTGTAATTTTCATAAATGCTTTTAATAGTCTCTCTCTTTATAGTTTTATATCATATGTGTATATCTGTGAATATTTCTTAGTATGGCTTGGCAGGTTTTTAAAATTCATATATTTATTATCATACAATTGTCATTCTTAATTTTTTTCAATCTTTGTTATATTTCGCAAACTCTCCATATTAGTAAATGTAGCTGATTTAAACTACAGTATAATATTGCAACCTATAAACATATAAAATCCATTTTTCTATTAATGGACATTTAGATTTTTCCATTTTTTAAAAATTGTTAACAATGCTGTAATAAATTTCCTTATACGTTTCTTCTTGTCCACATTTCTCTTATGTGTGTTAATATCTAAGTTTATCTCCGTAATGTTAAAAAATCACCTGTACACCCAGTGCTTCCAAGTAAGCACAATCCTGACTTTCCTTTTTATGTTTTTTTAATTTTTTTACTCTTTAGTCACTAAATCTGTGATGTATTTATTCCCATGGTAGCATATTTTCTAAAAACAAAACTATCAACTGAACAAAGTGTGTCCCAGTGCCTGCGCAAGTGCAGATGCCTACAGCAAGCTGAAATCTTATAAAAAACAAAAATCTCAGATATGCTTGACAAGTGAATGTCCAGCTGTCATCACCCTAGTCCACTGCCATACCCATTTTTTCTTACTGCTTTTCAATTGCCAGGAGGCACTGATTTTCATCCAGTTTCAATAGGGCTTCAAGTCAATAAGGTAAAGGTGGGAAAGATTATGTCAATGAAATCAGCTTAAAAGATTGCAGTGTGTACTTCTCAGAAGAAAGCAATTTTCTGGGGACTTTATAAGTCTTTGTATCTGGTTTTCCTTTAAGGCAATAGTACTGACACATGAAAAACTCTCCATATCCCACTTTATCCTGTGACTATGAATTTGCTTTTAACAGAACTTATTTGCGGTATTTTATCTAGTGAAAGATTTTAAAGGCTCATACTCAGTCACGCTTTAGTCTGGGGTGGCCTTACGAAGGAGCCACTGCAGAGAGCAATTTGGTTAAACATCATTCATAGTTTGCTAGAGAAGAAGAGAAAAGGGAAAAGTAGTATATAAGAGACTGAAATTGTTCAAAATTCCCATTATGGAAGTACTGAAAATTAAATTAACAAGCTTAGAAGTAAAGTTTCAATGTCATTAAGTGTAAAAAACTAGTTAATTTTTCTGTGTTAGAGATATGTATTATATACCTCAATAATATTGATTAAAATATTATTTTGGTTCTTTGTATCTTTTGCATATTTATATAGCTATTTCTATCTAAACATATAAAGCATGTGGAAAACAAAAATGCTATTTTAATCACTATTACCAAGGTATATAATGTACATATATTTGTCGTAAGCATACAGTTTGATGAGTTTTGACGAAAGTGTACACTCCTATAACTACCACTGCAATCGGGATATAGAATACTTTTATCACCCAAGAGAGTTTTCCTGTGCCCTTTGCTATCCCCCGAATCCCACTTCATACCCTGCTCCTCCACCACTGGCCTCCTAGCAATCATGAATCTGCTTCATATCACTACAGATTAGTTTCTCCATTCCTAGTCTAGCACACAAATGAAATTTTACAGTCTGGGCTCCTTTGCATCTGGCTTCTACTAGCATGCTTTAGCAACTCAATCATGTTGTGCATGTACCATAGTTTGTTTCTTTTGATTGCTGAGTTGTGTACCATTATATGGATATACCAGAATTTGTTTATCCACTCACTAGTCCATGGACATTTGAGTTGTTTTCAGTTTGGGGCCAGTATGAGTAAAGGTGTTATGCTTATTTAAGTAAAGGAATTTCCATGAACATAGTTTTAATTTTATTTTATTCTCTTGAGTAAATACCCATGTGTTGAACTACTGTGTCATGTGGTAATTGTATATTGCAATTCTATGTGAAACTGCCTGTTTTATAAAGTGGTTGTACCATTTTATGTTTTGAACATTAGTGAATGAAAATTCCAGTTCTTCACAACATTCTTGACAACACTAGGTGTTTTTGGTCTTTTTAATTTTAGCCATTATACTAGGTGTATAGTGGTTTTAACTTGCATTGTCCGAGTTGTAATTGTATTGAACATCTTTTCATGTGCTTATTGGCTTACATATCTTTTTTTGGAAGTACCTATTCAAATATATTGATAAATTTACATACAGTGAAATTTACTTGCTTTGCTATAGTGTTCAATGAATTTTGACAAAGGCGTACAGTTGTATAATCAATACCAGAATCAATATGTAGAACAGTAGTATTGCTGTAAAAATACCCTCATAATA